>JBBMJZ010026856.1:0-10390 GCA_037833815.1 Zingiber zerumbet
ATCTGATTAGCCACATAAGAAAACGTAATCAATCTACATTATACTAAAATCCATAGCACATTTCAGCCAGTCTGTCAATATGCCTTCCAAAAAAATGCAATAAAGGTATCCATACACAGACATAAAGATCAGATTGAATTCCGCACCTTGTACATATTTGAAATAAATTCCATAACTGACACCTATTCACCCTTGGAAACAAAGGAGTACCACCAAAACTACAGCATTCTCGTGAATAAAACATCATCAAAATAAGTACAAAGGACACCTTCGGTCAAGGTTTAAAAAAACATCAACACAATTACGGCAATAGAATGGAAACACTACAACATTATAATTCCAAAATGTAACATGAATAATATCATCGAATTCGAGCTAGAATCCCAAATCTGGCAAGAGACCTGAAGAACAACCTGGGGAAGAACTCGTCTTCAAAATCAACCACAATCCTTTAACAACTATACAAGAATACCATCATGACTTTACAAAGCAAAATCCCAAAGTAACTCCCAAACTGATCCCAATCCCAGCAATCGCAAGAGGACTCTGTGAAATAAAATGAATCAAAATTCCAAGATCACCATTGCACCCATTAATCGAAGCAGTCAAACTCATCAATTTGATTTAAAAAAAATTGATTGAAGAAGAAGAACCTCATCAACATCAAATTGATTTCATACAAAATTCACAGGAATTCAATGAAATAGGACAACGTCAAATTGAATTCTCACATGCTATATAAATTCAGTAATGCAGAATAGGGTGCAAACAACGTTGAATCAAATCCATACTTCCCAAAATTCACAAAGAATCTACAACTATGTAAGAAAGTAGAACGCCTTCGAATTAAAATCCACAACGAATCCACAGCTATGTGGAGAACAGAAACATAGTCAGATTACATAGTGATTCAGGAACAAAGCTTCCGGCCAATATTATTGTTCTAATTCAAATCCGACCAGCAACTTAAGATAACATAAGAACACCAAAGTTTCACCGATTAAAGCTTAAAATCCGACAATTGCTGCTAAACAAAGGAAAGCAGAAACACAACCCCACAACTATCTACAAAACAAAGCCAAATAGCACTACACCGACCCAGAACATCCTCGCAGAGAATTCCACCACATTCCAAGTTTATACAGCATTCCGGTGACAACAAAAAAGACATCAGTACTCATGGCGTAAATCTCAACAATCCATAACTATTCAAAGAAATAAAACAATACCAAATAGAAGTCGCACAAAACCACAGATGTCTGAGGAACAAAACCACATCAAAACAAAATCGCATGAAATCCATAGCTATCTGAGGAACTTGAACCTTATTGAAGTACATCCACACCAGAATTGCAGTTATACGAAGAATAAAACAACATAAAAAAATGAAGTCGCACATTCCAAATTAGTCCTGCATATCTTTGATCAAACCTTAAAACACCAAGAGGGAACAAAGCATCCACAAAACAGCCAAAACCAACAATGAGGACCGAACTAAATCAAGACCACACCACAGCGCTCAAATCCGATCGGAAAACCAAAATAGTATAAGGCAAAACGAATTCCACACAGAAGCCTCACATCCCAATCCCCGTTCAACCAATAAGCGTCTTAGTCAGACATTTAAACAAACAGGAAAAACACAGGATCACGAGACATTATCATCATGGAACTATGAACAACACGAATCCAGAATGATCATACACGACCAATCGAGCTTCGAAAACAATCCTACTAGCTCATAAACCTTACCTCACAGAAGCCATGCCCACATAAAAGAAATACTTTCCTTCCCTTCCTCGTTCCTCTGTCGAAGCCCTCGCCCCAGATGTAGTTGTGTCATCGGTGTGGTGGTCAAAGGACTCCACGCCCACTCGCAACTCCCCCACGAGCTCGCCGAGATGGTGTGGTGCTTGATTGAGAACCTAAGCTCGGTGGAGAGCTGATCGACACTAGCGAAGGGGAAGAGGAGAGGTGGAATGATGATTCAGGCAAAATACGTAGAACCTAACTTAACTGCATCTTCCGCTCAACTTCCTGTATTTCTAAGCACACAATGCATTATTTGCCCTTTGGTATCAAGGTTCTGGTCTCATTTGATTTGTTCTTCATCTTGGGTGTCATTTGAACCTTCTTTTTCATTAATTTGGGGCAATTACTCCTATACTATCCATTCTCCCTATACTCAAATCATATTATATGATCTTTATATTTATGAATTGAGTGTATTATACCTTCTTTACTCATAGTGGTGGCACATAATTCTTCATCATTAGTTTTAGATGTCAAGGTTTCTTCTTCTTATTTCAGTGTCAATGACTCATATTCCCCTTCAATCTTAAGGTGGATACTTCTTTAATTTCCTCCTCGGATGTTGAGCACCTCTCAACCTCCGAGTCATTGTGCTCTAGTGTCATCAAATCTCCATCCTTGTCTCACCTTCACTTTGTGTCGATGATAGTTTTTCATGGAGTTTGGTTAACTTGCTCCATTGTTCCTTGGTAGTTTGATATGTACTTATCTTGCACAATATACTGTTAGACAATAAATTAACTAAAATTTTGATTATCATATCATGAGCCTTGGATCTCTTGACTTGCTTCTTGGTCCATTTGCTCTTCCCAAGAGGTTCTCCTTTTTTTCTTTAAGAGCCTAAATCCTTCCATTAGCAAATCATTGATCTATATCCATCGTCAAGAAATTCTATATTCTTGATTTCCAAATATCGAAGCCTCCTAGTACAAAGGATGGAAGTGCCTGGATGTCATATCCAAATCCATCCAGGGCTTCCATTGTGAAGTTGAGCTCCTTCAGTAATTTATCCTTTGACTTGTTGATATTTAGGGATTAAACTTTCAATTTCCTCTTCTTCCTCTAGCTCTTTACTCCTTCTGTCTATTTGTCCAATGAAGAGTGATCTCGCTTTAATACGACTTATTAGGACCTGTACAAGATAGAGAGGGGTGAAGAGCTTCCATCGCTTCTCGACTTTGCTTTATGTTCATCATTGAATGCACAGTGGAAAATTGAATCAACTTGGACGTCACATACACTACACCTTGATTTTACTTGGTATCCACCTCCTTAAGTTGACTAATCCAAGGGCCCACTCCTCGCTCATGGCTTCCACTAAAAACTTCCTCCTTCTTGGAAACCTTCTGGAGGTGGAGAAGCTTCTTACAATCTTGAGCATAGGTATACAGCAACAAAGGCAAAAATGCATAAACAAATGAAAGTAAACAAAACTTTACATATGAGATTTTTTGCTTTAGATGCTTGCTTGTTGCTTCAGGTAGCCTCTTGACGATTGGAAATACAGTAACACTTCACCTCTAAATCCTTAAGAACTTATTCCTTGAAATCTCTATGAAACCCCTTTTCTAAGGTTGGTTTGAGGCTGACAGATGTCTCCTAATTAATTGGCCTTACCAACAATCAATTATCATGTCAAATCCGACTGTTCAAACCTATAGAACATCTCTTTTTTGCTGACCAATTGATTGGTGAATCATACCAATCAATTGTCTCAATCAATTCTAAAGCCTTTTGTTCTCTTGAGAAAGCATTACCATTAGATTAGCTCATTCAATTGATAAGGCTAAATCAATTAAGCCAATCAATTTGGTAGACTTCTATTTCCTTATGAAACTTCGGTCAATTATTTCCTTAAGCCCAATCGATTGCTTCAATCGATTTCAAATCCTACTATGCTCCCGTAAGATCTCAATCAATTTACTCAACTTAATCGATTGCTTTGGGTTAATCGATTATAATAATTGATTGCCCAACCCTTATCACTGAATCTAAGTTTAGGATTCACCAATTGATTGCTACCTCTTACAAATCGAATGTAACTCTAAATTCAACCTCTTCAAGGCTGAATCCGCGTCTTGCCTAATATCCGATTGACCTTAACATTCTAGGACTTCCTTTGCCCAACATCTAGTCATCCGTGATCTGTTGAGATTTTTTGTTGTCTAGCATTTATTTAACCTTGACCTGCCAAGACTTCTTCACTAAGTGTCCAGTCCTCTTTGACCCACTTGGATTTTCTCTTGTCAACCTTCTCGTTGGACTTCCGATCACCATGTGTTTGGTCAACCTTTAACCCACTTAGATTTTTCTCTCACCAACCTTCTTGTTAGAGTTTTGATCACCAAGTGTCCAATTAACCTTTGACCCTACTTAGACTTTCCTCTTGTCAACCTTCCCATTAGAGTTTTGATCACCAAGTGTTCGGTCCACCTTTGACCTACTTGGACTTTCCTCTTGCCAACCTTTCAGTTGGACTTTCGGCCATCAAGTGCCTAGTCAACCTTTAACCGAGTTGGACTTTCCTCTTGCTAAATTTTCATTAGACTTTCTATCACCAAGTGTCTAGTTAACCTTTAACTGACTTGGATTTTCCTCTTGCCAACCTTCTTGTTAGACTTTCGGTCACTAAGTGTCTGGTCAACCACTGACCCACTTAAACTTTCCTCTCACATATTGATTAAATATTGAAACTCAAGCTCGAGTCAATCTGAGTCTAGTCAACCTAGTAAACCTTAACTTGAGGGCAATTGCACCAATATAATCTACAGTAAATCAATCAACTGATAAGTAAGATAAGTCAATTAATAGGTGAAAATCAACCTTGACTAGAAGGCTATAAAAGAAGGGTCTCAAGTAGATTTTTGGGGTAGATATTTGGAGGTTTGAGCACAAAGTGTTGGTACATTTTCAAACCAATAAGAGACATTCTAGAGCAACCAACAACAATCAATAGCGAGATTCTTGTAAAGATATTATTTGCTTTTGTGTATTTGTTTTCTTATTATATTGGTTGTGAAAGAGTTGTAAGAGGTTTCTCCACTGTTAGAAGTTATCCAAGAAGAAGAAAGATAGTGTGAATAGTCGTTAGGACTAGGCCTTGGACATAGTCACCTTGGGAAGCAATGAATCAAGTAAAATCTCATAGTTGTGGATGTGACGTCAATTTTGATTAAAGTTCCCTCTACATATTATGAAACAAATTAAATTACGTTATTTACCATCCCTCTAGCTCGCACAGGTCCTAATAATAATATGTTGATTGGTTGGCCCCAAATGAGTACTTTTCATTTTTTTTTTTTAAAAGGTAAAAATTAAAAAGGCTCATCAACTTTAATGAGTTATCAAATGAATACTACCCTATCGAACAAGAACTTCCCAAAATACTCTTAAGTTACCTGGTCTAAATTCTTTATTTTTGAATTGGATTTTAATGTTCAAATTTGAACATGATACATTATATAGCTACTAGAAGATAGTTGCTACAACGTTACTACAACAACCTATTGACTATGTGTTATTCTTTATCAATTAAGAGTGAAAATTTGAATAATAATATGCTTTCAAATTAAAAGACAAATCGATGGGATCCATAAGACCCACTAGATGTAAAATTAACATTATCTAAATATGATCCACTCTACTACAACATGTAGCAACTACCTCCTAATTATTATAATAATATCATTATCTTATATTAATTTCAATCAATTGAGGATGAATACCTAAATAAAAAAGCATTCAAATCCTAAAACAAATAAAGTGGACTTGATATGACCCACTAGACAGAAAATTAACACTATCTAAATATAATTCTCTATATAGTAGTTATATAGTAGTTGTTATAATGTATAGCTATATAGTAGTTATATAGCAGTTGTTATAATGTATAACTTCTATAACAGTATTGTTGTTTTATATTAATTTTGTGATGATTTGAATAAAATAAAATTTTAAATGTTATAACAAACAAAGTAGACTCCATACTTTCCACTAAATATAAAATTACCAATATCTAAATATGATACATTGTGTCGTAGCTAACAATTAACTGCTACAATACATAAAGTTGGCTAGCCCAATTTAGTAAGAATTCATTAAGTATGTCTTTTCGTTCAAATTTAAAGAGTCTTTCTTAATTTTGCAATGTGCTTTCGATGTACAAAAGTTCTCCTCAAGAGCAATCTTTCTCCCCTTTCATCTTGAGTTTTGGTTTTCGCTGCTCAAAGTTGAAAGGGTCTACAGACACGCTTCAAACTCGAGATCAATGAATTTTCCTTGGGAACTTGCCTCTGATTTGAGTTTCTAAACTGTTCTCTTTATTTTTAATGTCTCTGGCACTACTATCCATAACGTTTTTATTGGTTATATGTAAGAATTGAACCATCAAGCAAAAGGTGCATCTTGTTTGATTGGGCAGCTTCTTAGCATGTGTCTTTCTATAATGTTGCAAAAATATCGTCGATAGTTGTTGGGTTTATATTTATAGGCTTTCCTATAACAATAATTCTATATGGCCAGAATCTGGCTGGTCAGAAATTCCTATCCTCTAATCATAATGCATGCATGCACATGCATGTAATTAATATGTACATGTGATATTACTAAAATACCCATTTGTACACTTGCATGTATTGATTCTAGCTGGTCAGATTCTGGCTGTTTAGCAATACCCTTCCTATAACGTTGCATCAATATGACAACGTTAATTTGTAAATATTTAATAAGGAGGTTATTTTAGAGATAACATGCTTTCTTTCACTAAAGAAGAATCTTAGAAAAAGCACAATGATAGACATATAAAATGATAGATCCATAAAAAGTGAACATGGTAAATTATGACTTTATGTATCTATTTCTGAGATTTTTTCTAAGATTTTTTCTCTCTGCATATCATTACTCTTTACCAAAATATAAATCCCCAAAGCAAATGGATAGCAATATCATTTATACATGTACCTTTGTTGGAATGCATACTATAGATTGACATAACAAAAAATCATGGTAAATAAAAATCGTAATCAAGTGAAAATATAAGGCATTTTTCACTAAAATCATGGTTAGAAGTCATTTCCTCCACCTCTCTTTGATTAATCTCATACTAACTCTATTTCCTTAAATGGTAGGAGGGAAAAATTAATCAAAGCTATGATCATCTTAGTCAGTTGTGTATAAGGAGCTTATAAATCCACATGGTCACATTACCATAAAGTTTTATTTTATGGAAATCTCAGTCACTCTAAGTATATCCATATCAATTTCCCTATTACTATATTTAAAATTTAGGATAAATGACTCACTTTATTAAATTTAAATAATCACTTTTCATTACACATTACATCAACTACCCTAAAATTTCTATTATCCTTAATTTTTTATTATTTTTTTCTCTTTCTTCTATTTTTTATTATTATATTTATGGAATGAGTGAAAAGAGAAAGATTAAATGGAAGAAAAGAGATTAAAAAAATATTATTTTATTTTTAGAATAGAGATTTTATTTCCTAAATTTAAATAATCTCTATTCATCAAATCTAAATTTAAGGAATAGAAAGGATAGCTGATATAAAAGTTTTAGCTACCGTATTTAAATTTTAAGATAAAATCTTTGAATATGATAACTGATATGGGTTCTCTAAGAAGTGAAACTCCATAGTCTAAACCTAAATCTTATTTTTTTTTTATTTTTATGCACTACGGAATAACATTACTTAAGTTTATACAACAACAACGTGTATTACCATAACATTTTCAAACTTTGAAAAATTTTTGGACGCTGTTTAGAATTCTTATACAAAATTTGTATGGGAAAAAGCAACAACCAAATCTTCTTTTCTTTGTATATTTTTAATAGATTGCTGGTGTTTTTCTTTTTGGCAGTTTTTTTTTACAAGAAAAATGAGCTGGCATGTAGTCCCGCCGTCACATCACGTCATGCTTATGCTCATCGCGGACCCATCGACACGGAGATATCGGTCGGGGGCTTGAGCGTCTGAGCCCAGGCCTGTGAGTCGAGGAAGAGCTTCGACACCACTCCGGCCGCCCAGGTCATGTCCGGCCTCGACGCCGCATCCGCCTCCACGCACCGCAGCGCCACCTGGATCAGCGCCTCCACCACCAACACTGGGAACGAGTCCCGCAGCCTCCGATCGACCCACTGCCTCACCCTTCCCTGCCGTCCCTCCTCCATGCCGATCGCTTCCCTAGCCGTGTCAATCAGCAACACGGATTCAAAGTCCTCGCCGTCGAGTCTGCGTTCGCGCGGCTTCTTCCCGGAGATGAGCTCTAGGAGGACCACCCCGAAAGTGAACACATCGGACCGCCGCGATACGCTCCCGCCCAAGAGCAGCTCCGGCGCCATGTAATCTCTTGACCCCTCTATCCGAATCCCGCGACTGCCCGTCCTCCTCATTCCTGACGAAGAGGCAATCGAGTCGGCATCTCCGTTTGCTTCAGCATCGGCCGGTATCTCGCCGGCGAGGTCAGTGGCACCATAGTGGCAGATCCTGGCCCGGAAACCGGGCTCGGTGACGATGATGGAGGAGCTCTTCAGTCGGTTGTGGACGCCGGCGGTGACGGAGGAATGGAGGTGTATGTACTCGAGGCCAGAGGCAAGGTCGGAAGCGATCTGCATCCGGGAGATCCAGGTGGAAAGCGGAGTGAAGCTAGGGTTCTTGGAATTTCGGAGGCAGTCGTCGAGGCTGGCGCCGGGGGTGTACTCGTAGACAAGGTAAACGTAGTCGCCGGCGATAGAGGCGCCGAGGAGGCGGGCGAGGCTGGAGTGGTGGGACTTACCTAGAGCTGCGAGGCGACCGGGGAGAGCAGCTGGGTCGGGGCCACGGAAGCGGCGCTGGAAGAGGACGGCGTCCTTGCCGCGGAGGGAACAGCGCCAGCCGGAGGAGCGGGGGAGACGATTGGAGCGGAAGCTGGAGGTAGCAGAGCAGAGCTCGGTGAAGGTGTAGAGGACGAGGGCTTCGGGAAGGGCCTCACGGAGGGAGGAGAGGCTGGATCCGGAGGATCCGGAGGAGGGGTTGGATCCGGAGGCGGGAGCGCGGTGTAGGGGGGGATCGCTACTGGAGAAGGTGGGGAAGCCGCCGGAAGAGGTGGCGACGGCGGAGGCGTTGGCGGAAGAAGATCGAGATCTGGATCGCGGCCTGGGATCGGCGGTGTGGACGGCGGCCTTGGTCTTGCACATAGGGGGCGCAGAGACCATTAGGGAAGATTTGGAGGAGGGCGTCCAGATCGCTCGCCGGGGAATGCGACCTGGGTGGATTTGAGACGGCAGGAGAAAAGGGTAAAGTAAAAGGCTGGGTTCGAAGAAGGCAGAAACGGTACGCTTCCTCGCGGAAATAGAACGCTTCTTTTGCCCTTTTCGCTACGTGTTTTCATGGTCGAAGTTTTTGTTTAGTTGCATCACGTATTTAATTAATGTTGATTAATCCTTAAACAGTTTAAGATAATTTGGAAAACAATTAACAGATGTTTTCAACATTTTTAGATTAATCGTATATTTAAAAAATTTATATCAATTTACTAAAATTTAATTCTTAAATATCTAAAAAAATTAAGCATAAAAAGTTTTTTAACTAAAAATATGTTTGAAGTGTGCAAGGAGTGTGCACTATAAGATTGTTAACGTAATATTTCTGTGTATATATATATATATACCCACTACTGTTAGGTAGTTGGATTTATTGAAAAATAAAAATAGACCTACTTGCTATTTGTTAGATTTAGAGCAAGGAACAAAAAGACTTGATAAAATAAAAGTTGGAGCTTTTTGTTATGGGTTGGAAAACTACTAATATGACTTATTCCTCCCCATTATTGTCATTCGACCGAATATATACGAGAAACAAAGTAAATAAAAAGATAAATCAAAACAGTATGAACTATTGCTAGTTTGCCCCTTTCTATAATTTAATGCAATGTTAAATTTGTGACTTAGTATATATAATAACGTGTAATATGTAAAATATATAGTATATAAATTAACTAAATAACTATAATATAATAAGGTTTATGTGATATATATATAGATATATAAATATAAATTTTAATATAATGACTTAGTATTAAGAAATTATAATATGAATTATATATATTACCACATATATGATATATACATGGATATGTATAAATATGGTGGTAAAAGATGAATACACTCGCCCTTCGTGCTCCCGTCAACCTGTCTCAGGATCAACACGGAGGAGGTAAATCACGGACGGCTACTAACCTTTATAATAGTGACTAGCACATAAGGGAGGTATTTTATCTCGGCTTTGATGAGATTTGAACTCCGGACCTTATGGTGGCAACACCTCATACGCTAGTCATTAGACCGTCCCAGAACTTGGATATGTATAAATATGAAATTAGCATAGGAATATAAATATGTACGAAATTAATGCAATTAAATAACTAAGAATTACAATATTATTATCCTACAAATTATATATATATATATATATATATATATATATTATTACAAAATTTAATGCATGACTTAGTATTAAGAAAATATAATATAAATTATATATATTGAAAATATAATATAAATTATATATATTACCACATA
>JBBMJZ010026873.1:0-10389 GCA_037833815.1 Zingiber zerumbet
CAAGTACTCATGGAAGTGATGACAGTGGTGATGCATCTAGTGGTAAAAATTATGTTCCCCCTACTCTAGCACCGGAGTCATGGACATGTGAGATAGATTACATACATACAACTCAAGATTATGATCATGGAGCTAGAAGTAGCGATATTCAATATCAATGTTGATATAAGGGTGACAAACAAAAGAAAGTTCATAATTATCAAGATATACGGGAGAGTTTAACTAAGATTGATTCTGGTCGAAGTTCGTCATACTCGCAACCTTCTAATTATAACTCTGATGCATCATTTGGTGATCCATCATACCAAAGCTCAGGGATGTATGCTTATCCTTATCCTTATCATGTGTTTGTACCTATACCCATTCCGATTTCAGTAGTGTCAGTTCAAATCCAACATCCAGTGGTGAATCGAGACACGCTGATAAATATGTGGAGAAATCAATATCAATATTACATGTAATGGGATGATTATTTAATCTGTGCGTTGGAGAACTATGGAGCTGACCTAAGCAGAATGTTGCAAAAACCAATGCTTCCATCTGATTCACGCCACTCCTTTTGATATTAGTAAGATAACATATTATAATATATTAATTTTAATTCAGGTTATTGATAGATCAATTTTTTTTAAAGAAATCTATATTTAATTATTTTTTCTAACAATATTAAGTTGTTCAATAATTGAGAATTTATATCAAATCAGTATATAACTTATTTTTAAATTATACACGATAAGCATATTATCTAATAATTACTATATATAAATAAAAAATACCAAAACAATATCGACACAGCACGATACAATACCGAAACCGTATTGTTCCAATCTAGGACCGAAACTTTAGCACGGGTCGAGATTTTAAACCTTGGGTTAAACTATTAAAGCTATTAGATCGAGCCATAGAGAAGAATTCATATCTAAAAAATTTTAAATTTTTTGTAAATTTCATGATAGAAGGAAACTAAAGCATACTCTCCTCAACAAAAAGAGTAGAGTAACAAAATCGAAAGTATGGAACCATACTTGACATTTGAAACATGTTAAAAACTAAAAGCATCTCAAAGGGGTTTTAAGGTGAGGCCATCTATTGTGCATTCTATTTGCTTATGTCCACCAAAAAAAAAAAATTAAAAAAACATATTCCACAAAAAGCTTGGAGGGAATTTAAGTGTATCTAACTTTTAAATTGTTTTAGATGTATAGCATCTTGCACATATTCCAATCAAAAATTGAAACAAGTTGGATCATAAAAGTATTTTCAGCCACCTACAGTGACTATCACACTAGATCCGAGGCATGTAGACTCTATGATACAAAATTCAAAGATAATTATAAGCTGAGATGTGAAGTTTATACTTGGAATTGGAGTACTAACATGATAGAAGAAGAGCAATTTATGGACTAAAATTTAGAATCAACCTGATACAACACAAGAAGAGAGATTTGTGTGTTAGAAGGTTTGTGGAGTAGGAATCTGAATTAGGTAGTACAGAAGTGTAGAAAGTTTGTAAAAACTCAGGTATGATAGCTAAGGGCTCCTAGGCATCACACCATAGGAAAATTGCATCAGACAATCTAAGAAAATTTCAAAAACTCAATTTCTATTCTATATTCCAGCAGTACAACAGCATACATATTTATACTAGTAGATGGACTTTTCAACATAGAAATTATAAAGATCTAATGAAGACTCACATAAGATACACAAACAACTCATAAAACTCATATAGGAAAATGATTCATAAAGACTTACATTAGAGGCTCACATAGGAAAATATAGACTCATAAAGACTTTTAATTGATGCTACAATTTTCCAAGCATTGAAAAAACATTGGAATTGCTGGGAATTATTGAACTTTATAATTGACTCTCCCAAACTTTGACTTTCAAGCCTTGGAATTGAATTTTATATTATTTTCCAAATAAGCTCACCATTTTCCAAAGTAAGTAAAATTAAAAATTACACTTTAGAATCTTTGTTTTGTATTTATAGACTTTTATAGGAGAGTGCCACTTATCTCCATCACAACCTCAAATGTGAAATCATCGCATATGAAGATAGTCTAAGGCCAATAAAAGGCAATAAGCATTCAAGATTTACGTGAGTGGACTATGCCTCTAAATCTTTTTTTTGTAATGAGAAAGTTTCTAAGGAAGTTGATTGGAAGCAAATGCAATCAATTGATTGAACCATTGTGCAGAAGACTGAAGCAATCGCAAAAAAAGTCAACTCATTAAAGGATCAATCAAATGACGATAAATGTGAATGAAATCAAGTGAAGAAGTCTGGCAAAAAGCTCCATGCTTGTATTTGCTTCCTTGTTGCATTTATTATTTTTTATTTACATGTGAATAAAATCAAGGAATTGTAAAAACCTTTACCTCTGGAAAGTTCTAAGGAGAAAAAATAGAGGAATTTGATGAGTAACTCACCAACGAGTCATAGGACGTAGAATAAGGATTTGAAGCATGTAATGTGAAGTGTCTGCATTGCTTGGGTGTTTTATTGTTTGTTTATATTTCCGTTGTGTAACTAATATTGTTTGTGAACTCAAGAAATTGATTTCAACTCACAGCTATAGCCTTTCCCTTTGATCCAACGACTTATTGCAAGAAATCACATGGCCCAAGATAAAGCTATAAGAATTTGCATTAATAGCAAGTACATCAGTGTTCGCTTCCATTCAATTTTAGAATATGTGAAGAAGAAGAATGTGGCGCAAGCATTTGTGAAGACTCATAATCAAGTAGTGATATCTTTACTAAGCTACTTGGAGTTAATATCTTTAACAGATTCAAGGTCTAACTTGGCATGAAAGCTAAAAGACATATTGAAGGCTCTTAAGTTCAAGAAATATTAGGGCATCTCCAATAGTTAGAGTTCTACAAAAGCTTTTTTTATAATCTCAATATGTCACATCATGCCACATCAACATTCTAAAAACCTATTGAAACATCTCCAATAGTTAGAGCTTTAAATGATTTTTGTATGATCCACTTATAATATGTAATTGCATGGCTACATGCATATTATATCAATTTTCAACACAAAAGCAACTTTGAAATTTCACTACTGCTCTTTAACAACAAGCTTCAAACCTTGCATCCACAATGGTTAGAACTTTTTTATTTAGCTTTTTCATTTCACAAACCTCTTTAAAAACCTTGCATTGGAGATGCTCTTAGAAAGTGATGCTTTTAATTTTGAGAGTTACAAGAGTACCCATGTTCCAAAGAGTCAAATAATTAGTGTGTACCTCTCCAATAGAGCTAGTATCAAAAAGTCAAGCTAGTGCATTTATCAAGGAGACCTAATTTGGAGGAATCAAGTGATGAGTGCAATTCTCTAGGGCATTAATTTATGTTGTTGGGAGTTTGAAGATGTAACTCTATAAAGATGTCAGATGTAACCATGACATAGAAGAGTGTGCTTCCTTTAATATTATGAGTGCCCATTACTCTTCCATTGCAATTGTTTTCAACATTAAGATTACAACTAGCAAATTTCATGATGCCACTATGACTGCAATCAAAATGTTATAACTGAGATCATAGATAGCTAACCTAGTAGAAGAAATGCATTCATCCTCAAACCAACTTTTCTGAGCATATATCTCTCTTCTTCTGATATAGCCTCTTTATCGAGTTCTGTTTCTTTAGGTTTAACTGAGGTTTCAAGTTCAGCAAGTCTCTTTCTTGACATTTCCACTTTCACAATGGCCTGGAGGAGAATTTGTAAATTCAATAAGTTTCCAACCCTTGCCATATTTTCTAAAAGACTAAAGCATAGGACTGTTAATTTTTAAAGAATGGAATATGAAAATTGCATAGATAAGCTGCATTGAGTAACCTGGGATAATCTGTTCTCTATTCTCTGGAGAGCAAAATTTTCAGAATTCGTCCCTTCAAGGGCAAACTTTTGTTTCTGCTCAGACCCCTTTTTTAGTTCTTCTGGAGGGGAAATTGGTGATGATGTTGGTTCAGAAACCACCAGGCCTTCAACAAGATTTTCATTTGTAATTCTCTTTGGCCTGTTATTCCCTTTATTTCTTCGTTCTTCTATTGCAGAAGAGACTACCAGTGGAAGGAAATCCTTTCCTCTATAGAACACAAAGTATTCCCTATCCCTTGATAGGAGAGTCCCTCCAGTCAATTGCTGCAAAAGTTTTCAAGAATTGGCCATAAACAATATTGTATAAATATATGAATAAAGTAGCATATCTGGAATCTACCTTAAATATAAAAATATGATGCTATAAAGTAGTATAAGAAAAATAAGTATAAAGTAGATTACGCAAAATTTGGGTGAAACATGTCAGTAACAGGTTGACACACATCCAATGAGGACAACCTGCTTGTTCACAGTGCTTGGATACAGAAAGAAAAGAATATAAATCATCACTAACATAGACAATAATCTTTAATATATTAATAACATAAAGTTTACAGTCACAACCCAAATACAATATAAATTTAACAAGTAACATTGACCATATCAAACCCTAGAAACTATGAAAAAGTCCATGGTCAATGTGTCAGAAGTGGAGAATCAGAAAAAAATACTCAAGTCTATTAAGAGGGCTGCCTATCCTCACTATAAAAAAGTGTGGATTAATGATAAAATCACTTAAGTTTAATAATTTGCCACTAAAAGTATATGACAATATTAATTGATGTCAATAAATTTGGCATTAGTGACAAATTTTTTCATTATTTCTATTTAGTAGCATCTTCACTAAATGATACATAAAATTGTAATAAAAGTTTGTGTCACTGTATAATCATTATCCTTGTCACCAAAAATACTTTTAGTGATACTTGTCTAATTGTAACTAAAGCCTCTTGTTTTTCTAGCCCTTACAGATAATTTGTTTTTGCTTCAAAACTATGTTGAACCAAAAAAATGACAAGAGAGCCCAAAAAAAAACCTCAGGTACTCTAGGAAGAAAAAGCAAAATTACTTGATGATAACTATTGCTATAATATCTTCTAGTAACTACGTGATGGAACCAACATTTTGTAGAACTAAATGAAAAATAAACATGTCATTAGAAAAATGAGATATAATTATTGATGATAAAATGAAGGGATATATACATATATTAAAAATTTAAGATGATTAGGATATGCTCAAAAAGGATTAAATAGATTTTATAATTACATAAGTTAAAAGAATTAGAATTGGAAATCTGATGGACAAAGGAGGCCAAAGAGTGCTAATAAAAAAAAGATTTAAAAGATATAAAGTTATAGCTATGTAGACATGTAGTTCAGTAGCACGATAAGAGTAATGTAGCTAAAAATAAAAATGCAAACTCATCATTTGGTATTTTAATAACTATTAAAATGGGTGGAATCATTCCATCCAAAATGAGTAGTAATTTAGGAAGGAAAAACCTCTTAATAACTCAAGGTCAACTTCGCTTGTCAATTTGGGGACTACGGATATGGAACATCCTAGGTTCAGCATGATCCCTTATGCCTATAATGTCTCTAGTGTACCAATCTCACTTTGATGTCATGTTAAAGTGGAGAGATCCCTCTATTCTAATATGACTAATCACTTAAGAAGAAACCCTCTTAAATCTTACTACATAAGCACTATAGATTACTATACTTTTTTTCTGGGACTATGAGCATGGAGTATCTTAGCTACAACAAGAATAGATAATGGCTCCATCAAAAAGTTACGAGCTTCATGTTGTTAGTACCTCGAATGGTTGAGAGGGAGATCATTGGAACCCCAAGTGGTATGGACCATGATAGTTTTGATATTTTGTCCAATAAGTCTAAGTTAGGCCTTGTTGATATTTCTAATCAGTATTCTAAATGTGCAGGATCTTAGAAGAACACGCAGGTATGACTCAAGATTCAATGGAGTACAATGAAAGATGGTATGGGACACCTGAAAACCGTATTGTCGTGATAAAATTCAATACCGAACCTCCTACTCTGGTGCAGTATATGACACTTTGAATCGTCTCTCAAGGAATGTAACAGTGAGTAAAAATCTCAAGATCAAGTGGTACTAGGGTTTAGGTTTGTAATTTGAGATAAAAAAAAATGCATACTCTTTATTGAGAGTGACATATTTATATACAAACTAGGAATATATTTAGGAAACTATATATATATATATATATATATATATATCCTCAAATTGGAGCATAAATATTAATCATACCCAACTTATTACAAAGATAATCAACCCAAATCTCATTTAAAGTTTCATGAAGATGTCTTTGAGTTGTTCTCCGGTCTTCATATATCTCGTAGAAATCAAATTTTGTTGAATTTTCTCGCAAACAAAATGACAATCAATTTCAATGTACTTAGTTCGCTCATGAAACACAGGATTCGACACAATATGGAGAGCAGCTTGGTTATCTCACCGCAGTTTAGCTGGTACTAAAATTTTAAGTCCTACTTCAGTCAAAAGTTGATATATCCACATTATCTCGCCATAGCCTATATTCTTGCTCTGCACTGGATCATGACACAACGTTTTGCTTCTTACTCTTCCATGAGACTAAATTTCATCCAAGATCTTCTATCCATTTTAGAACTTGCCAATCTGCATTAATATGAGTATGCCCATGATTTTCATATACGATACCTAGTCCAGGTGCTCCCTTCAAGTTAACACAAAATTTACTCGAACGTTGTCCAATGATAAATGGTTGGAGATGAATATGCAATATCTGGACAAGTCACGGTAAGGTAATTCAACTTCCCAATCAACCTTTAATATCTCTCAAGATATTCAAATAGTTTCTCATCTCTTATGAGGTGCATGTTATGAATCATTAGAGCACTACAAGGCTTTGCCCCTAATTTATTTGTTTCAGTTAATCAATCAAGGGCATATTTTCTTTGAGATAGAACTATACCTTTTTTACTCCTTATAACTTCAACACCCACGAAATACTCTAGCATCCCTAAGTCTTTTGTATGAAACTAAGTATAAATAAAAGATTTAAGAGATGAAATTCCCATATTATCACTTCTAGTGATAATAATATCATCCACGTAGACAATTAATAAAATGATACAAGCTTCTGACTACTTGTAGAACACAGAATGATCAAACTTACTTTTCATCCGATCAACCTTTTCAACAAATTGACTAAATTTTCCGAACCAAGTACGAGTACTTTGTTTTAAAACATATAAAAATTTTCAAAGACGAGAAACTTGCCCTGACTCCCCCTGAACAACAAACCATGAGGTTGCTCCATATATACCTCCTCTTGAAGATCACCATGAAGAAAAGCATTCTTAATATCAAGTTGATGTAAAAGTCAATGATGAGTAGCAGCCATTGAAATAAACAATCGAACAGATATCATCTTTGCAACAGAAGAAAAAATGTCAAAATAATCTACCTCATATGTCTAACATAGCCTTTAACAACAAGATAGGCTTTTAATCTAGCAACTGACCCATTCGGATTGACTTTAACTACAAATACTCATTTGCATACAATAGTTCATTTCCCTAAAGGTAGATCGACCAAGTCCTAAGTGTCATTACCATATAAAGCATTATTCTCCTCTATCATTGAATATTTCCAACCAGGATGAGATATGACTTCTCGGACAGTTTTATGAATAGAGATAAGAGTTAAGTGAATCAATAAAAGAACAAAAAGGAAGACGACAAACCGATATAAGAAACAAAAGAAGTAGGATAAGTACACTGACGTTTACCTTTGTGTAACGTAATAGGAAGATCATTGCTCAAGATTGGATCTAGATATGATGACGAAGTAGTAGGTGCAGGGCATGAATCAGGAGGTAGGCACCTGGAATAGACTTGAATAATACATGGTTTGACAAGAACTGATTCCCGAACGAATGTAAACGATGTGACGGAATACACCAACAAATTATCCTCCTCCCTTTGACAAGTTGGAATAAGTGATGACAAAAAATAAAGTGCATCTTCTATTAAGGTAACATCAATTGAGATAAGATATTTGTTAATACCAGGACAATAACACCCTTTCTGAAGACGAGAATAACTAAGGAAAATACACTTCAAAAACTTAGGATCTAATTTGGTGACATGCAGACAAACATCCAAACAAAAAAGTACTACAAAATATCCTAGGATTAACAGGGACGACTTATTGGGGAAAAGGATGTTATAGGGGATCTCATCGTGAAGAATTGTGGATGGCATGCGGTTAATGAGAAAACATGCTATAGACACTGCATCGACCCAAAAAGATTTGGGAATATTCATTTGAAATAAAAGGGTCCGTGTAGTCTCAAGAAGATCTCTGTTTTTACATTCAGCCACACCATTTTGGAATGGGTATCAACACGAGGTTTCATGAAGTATGTCATTCTAACTCATATAAGATTGGAATAAACCGGACATATATTCCTTGACATTATCACTTCGCAAAGTACGGATGGATGCTTTGAATTGAGTTTTAATCTCAGCGCAAAAGGCACAAAACAAAAAAAATAACTCTAAGCAATTTTTCATTAAATATAACTAAGTTACACGAGAATAATCATCTACAAAAGTAACAACATACCTAACACCGAGTTTAGACAAAATAGGACAAAGACCCCAAATATCAAAATGAACTAATTCAAAAGGAATAGTAGTACGTTTATTTACTCTAGGACTTGTACTAAGACGGTGATATTTTACAAACTGACGCAACTCACAATCTAATGAATATACCTTTCCATATTATAGACAAAGCTTTTTAAGTAAAGGGAGAGATGGATGTCTCAACCTATAATGACTCGAAAGGAGAAGCGACACTTAAGCAAGCAAAAGAGTTTGGAAGCAATCAAGAATATAGAGGCCTCCAGACGCATGTCCTTTACCAATAATCTTTTTCGTCAAAAAAAATCTTGAAACAAGCAATGATCAAGAAAAAATAAAATGCAACAATTAAGATTACGAGTTAGTTGACAAAGCAAATTAAAGGATAAACTAGGTAAATGTAAGACAGAGGACAAAGAAAGCAAGTGGTAGGATTGATAGTGTCAGACCCCAAACACAAGATACAAACTATAGCTAAAGTAATAGTAAAAGTGTTAGCTTTGATTGGAAAGTAGAAAAGACTATAATTACCTGTCATATGATCCGTGACACCAGAATCAATGACCTATTTAGAGGATGAGAAAATAAGACATGCATTTTATTTACCTAAATCGGCAATTACAGCGATAGAGGAAGATGAAGACTTGAGTGATTCATGATATTTTAAGAACTTGGCAAATTCATCTATAGAGATAACTAATTTATTAGAGGCACCATTAGTGAATGCAATATGGGCCAAGTGTTTTGCTATTTTTTATACTGAAGTTTTCTACACTCAAACTTCATATGACCTGGGTTTCAATTGTTGCACATAATACCGTCCGAATTCAGCGTTCAAGCTTCAAAGTCCTGTTAGCTACCTCCTTTATTGGTACTACGACTAGTTGATCTTCTAGGAATATAACTAGTATTGTGACTCACCAAAGCACTATTAAGCGGAATGGATGCAATACTTTCAATAAGGAGAACACGACTAAATGCATCTCGTAAAGAAGAGACCTTATAGCCAAAGAGAACTTGGAACTTAGCAGACTCAAATTCAGGAGACAAACCAGCAAGGAAGTTCATGATAGCCGTCTGTTCTCGTTGGCGTTGGTGAAGCTTTACATCAGAGCTAAAAGGCCGCAGCATATTAAGCTCTTCTTGAATGCTATAATAATTTATCAAGGCTGATCTTGTTTTTTCACATGGTAAAATGTCTTGCAAACCTCAATACATGATAGAGAGATTCTCTTTTCCAGAGTACAAAAATTCCAAGTAACCTATTAATTCTTTAACAAATTCGTGATTGATCAAACCAATTACCTCACTATCAATACAATTCTGTATTTGAAGGAACATGCGAGCATCCTCTCTAATCCATATCTACTTCGAATCATCTTGAGGGTCATTGATCAAATGGCCATCTTTGTTAATACTTCGTATAAAAAGACGAACAGTCTTACTCCAATGCAAATAGTTCGAACCATTTAGCTTATAGTCTGTGATCTTAGATATTACAGGCACCACATCCATTACAATAGACAGCTTATTTTCATCCCTAAAAATTTATCCAAAAGGAAGACAAACAAAAGAAGAATCTGAAGGAAGATACAAACCAAACGTGGCAACTGACTTCATGTGGGAACAGAGGAGGAAGGAGAGGGCTTTCTCTCCTCTGTTCCTGCAAGTAAGAGAGGAGCAAGCCATTAGGGATTTTTGACACATGGCGGTGGCAGTTCAAGACGCTTCGGCAATTTCGAAGAGCCTGGTGGTTCGAGTTTTGACAATTCTAGTGGTTTTGGCAACAGTAGCTCTAAATCTGCTTAATCTGGCAAC
>JBBMJZ010026888.1:0-10389 GCA_037833815.1 Zingiber zerumbet
ACTCACCTTTTCGCATCAGTCTTTTACTTTCGTCCTGTCGCTTTTACTGTTCTTCTAGGGAAAAAGTACCTGATTTAAGCATTGGAGGGCCTGCTCCAGGGACTTTTTCCCTGGTTCTTAATCTCTGACATCCCGTGTGCTCGTCTGAGTGTGCGCAGGGTCCTCACCTGGCCGTCTCCGTCATCATCCCTCTTCATTCGCCCGTAGGGACCTTTCTAGGAGGTGCTGAGTCAGCAGGGCATCTCAACGACTTTCTGTCAACACCGAAAATAGCTTAGCCAACCTCCGTCTAACTCAGATTCCAGACAAGATCATCTAAAAATATATAACTTTTCCAATGAATGAAAACAAGTTGAGTTCATATTTTTTTTATTCTCCTCTTCCACGTAGAGTGTATTTTTCTCCCATAATTATTTTATTTTTCTTCCATAATTCTTCTTCCAACAAAGTGATATAATAATTGGAGTATCAAGATAAAGACACTTCTTGGAGCTCATGATGCTTGAGAGGTTATAGAAAAATGCTACATTGAGCAGCATGATGACTCGATGCTATCTCCGACTGAAAAAGATAGTTTGAGAGATTTAAGAAAGAGAAACAAGAAGACTCTCTTTCTCATTTATCAAGTTTTAGATGAGAATAGTTTTAAGAAAATCTCAAGTGCTACTTTAGCCAATCAAGCATAGGAAAAACTCCAAATCTCATATCAAGGAGAAGAAAAGGTAAAAAAAGGTACAACTTTGTAAGTCAATTTGATACTCTTCGTATGAAAGAAGGTGAGTTGGTATTTTATTATTTTTCTAAAGTCTCTACCATTTCCAATCAACTAAAGAGAAATTATGAGAAACTAGAAGAAGTAACTATTATTGAGAAAATTCTTCGATCACTAGATTCAAAATTTAATAGTATTATAACCATCATCGAATAGACCAAAGATTTACAAGTCATGACCATAGAGTAGCTCTTGAGTTCATTACAAGCCCATGATGAAAAGGAGAAGATAAATGAAGAAATTAATTAATAACTCCTAAAGACGACTCTTCAACCAACAAAGAAAGATAAAAGCTTCAGTAACAATAGAAGTCAACATGGAAGAGGTTGTGGATATGGACGAGGGTGTGCTAATAAGCAAAGATGGGGTTTCCAACAACAACAATGAAAGGGGAGAATATTCAACAAGAGGACATGGAAGAGGGAGCAAAAACTCGAGGTATGATAAATCTCAAGTTAAATGCTATAATTATGGCAAATTTGGGCATATGCTAAAGAATGTAGATCACCCAAGAATAAAGTATATGAAAGAGCAAACTATATGGAAGAAAGGAAAGAAGAATATGACATCCTACTGCTAGCATATAAATAACAAAAGAGGCGAAGATACAATGTGGTATCTTGACACTGGTGCAAGCAATTATATGTGTGGAAAAAGAAGCATATTCGTAAAGCTTGATGAATCAGTTAGCGGTAATGTACCCTTCGGAGATGAATTAAAGATCGATATGAAAGGCAAAGGTAACATTCTTATCTATTCGAAAAATGGAAAACATGAATATATTTTGAATGCTTTCTTTGTGCTAAATATGAAGAGCAACATTTTGAGCTTAGGACAACTTTTGGAAAAAGGATATGATATTCATATAAAAGATAATATGCTTATCTTGAAAGATGATATTAGTTGCTTAATTACTAAAGTGTCAATGCCAAGAAATAGAATTTTCTTGCTTAATATTCAAAATGATATTGTCAATTGTCTTAAAGCTTCTTATAAAGACATCACTTGGCTATGACATCTTTAATTTGGGCGTCTCAATTCGGAGGACTATATTTGCTTTCAAAGAAAGAGATGGTAAGGGGACTACCTTGCATCAAACATCTTAATCAATTATGTGAAGCATATCTACGTGGGAAGCAATTTAAAAGAGGTTTTTCCAAAGGAGTCAAGTTCAAGAGCCCAAAAGCTGCTTGTACTTATACATACGGAGGTTTACGGTCCGATAAAGCCAAGTTCACTTGGTAAGAGTAATTATTCCATTCTTTTCATAGATAACTTTTCTCGAAAAATTTGGGTATATTTCTTAAAGCATAAATCGGAGGTCTTTAGGATATTCAAGAAATTTAAAGTTATTGTAGAAAAAGAAAGCGGTGTCTCAAGGTCAAAGCTATGTAGTTTGATCGAGGAGGAGAATTTACCTCAAAGGAATTTCAAGAATTTTTTGAAGCCAATGAAATATGATGACCCTTGATAGTTTCAAGATCCCCTCAACAAAATAGAGTGGTGGAAAGAAAAATCAAACCATCCTTGACATGGCAAAGAGTATTCTCAAAAGCAAGAGGCTACTAAAGGAACTTTAGCTAGGAGTGGTTGCATGTGTAGTATATTTTGTAGGATCGATGCGCGCTAGAGGAGGAGGGGGAAAAGGGGGGGTGAATAGCACTCATGGCTTTTTCACTTGTTTCGGAAAATACAAAGTAAATGTAGCAGAATAAAGAATAAAAAGACAAGCAATGCTAACAAGCTTTCTTTTACTTCGTTCGAAGCATGTGATGGCTCCTACTCCAAGGTCCGCGATCGTTGATCCCTTTCGATGAGCAATTACTAATAGCTCAAATAAACATTACAAGTTTAAAGTACAACAACAATATAATAAAGTTACCAACAATATAAAGATGAAGAAACAGAATCATCGTTTGTCGGAGCAGGTAAGCGTTGTTGAGTCATTTTGGAGTAGCGTGCCACTTAGAAGATCGTTCTGAATTCTATTGTTTGAAGTGTTGGCCAAGACCCCATTTTTGTAGACACCTTAGACCTGATCCAAATCCACTGATCTTGAGATCAGGTTTGACCTGACTCTGATTTGTAGACTGATCCACCGATGATCTTTGACCCGATTGACCTGGCTCGATCAAGTCGCTTCTTATCTTGGTTCGGTAGACTGAACCTAATGTTCGATCAATCGATACCCTAGTCGAACTCGGTCCACCTGCTGGAAATCTGATCTTGATGATTGGAGGTTCGGTCGATCGATCTAGAGGTTTGGTCGATCGATCAAGATTGACTCTAGTCCTGCAAAAGGTGTTAGTCTTCTGCAAAACAGAGTTAGACAAATAGCAAATAATAAAGCAATAGTTAACTTGATAACCTTTAGACTGTCCAGTTCTGACTTTCAAATTTCCTCTAGAAACCCTAGGTCGAACTGACACCTACTGTTCCCTCAACGGGGAACGCGTCCTCACCTACTCTTCTCAGGAGAAGTTACATGTTGTCAGACCGGTCCTCCAAACCGACTGGACTTTTATTTAGCGTCCGATACTTCAAGTCTTCATGTTGGACATCTGCTTCACGACCCGTCCAGATTCTCACCTGGTCCGCGATCACCAGGATTTTCACCTAAAGTCCCTGACTCTAGGATTTTGCCTAAAGCACTCAACTCGCCAAGACTTTCCACCTAGCGTTACCACCCTTTATGACCTAGGGTTACCACCCCCTAGGGTTTTCCACTTGCCTAACCGCAGCTAGGACTTTTGCCTAATAACACTTAGGACTTTTCCTGCAAGCTCATTCAACCTTGTTAGATAACAAGTAACCTTAACTTTGGACCCTTTGTCATAATTAAAACATAGGTTCGATCATCTAGTGCTCCCTGCACCAACAATCTCCCCTTTTTTTATTATGACAACCTTATTCAAAGTTAAGTAAAACATAACAATAAAGTATAGAACTTAAGCATCAAAAGAACTTATGCATAAGTAAAATAATTTAACAAAAAAAATTCCCTTATCAAATACTTAGTTTTATAAAAAAATTAACTAAAGATTTAGCTTTATTAAGATTTTTTTTAAAAAAAATTAAAGAATATTTAACTTAATGCCTTAACTCTTGTCACTCCCCCTTGATTAATGCCAAAAGAGAAAATAAAAATAAAAATTATTTAATTTTTAGGGTCCTAGAGTCCAAGCAAATAAAATAATATAAAAGTAATTATCTATTTTCCTGATTTTTCATCTCACCTTTTCTAAGTTATCAAACATGTGAATCTTGTGGATGATTATGAGATGGTGAGATTTCAAAAATAAAAATTGAACTTCAAAAATATTTAAATTTTGAATTTTTTAAATTTTTAAGTTTGAAAAATATTGAATTTTAAAACATTTAAGTTTGAATTTCAAAAATATTTAATTTTGAATATTAAAATATTTAAGTTTGAAAATATTGAATTTTGAATTTTAAAATATTTAAGTTTGAATTTCAAAAATATAAAAATATTTAAGTTTGAATTTAAAAAATATGAAAATATTCAAGTTTAAAAATATTTAATTTTAAATATTAAAATAGGTTTTGAAAATAATTAAGTTTTAAATTTTGTGTTGAAATTAATTAGGATTTGAAATTATTTAAAATTAATTATGATTTAAAAATAATTAAGATTTTGAAAATTAATTAAGATTTAAAATTAATTATAATTTAGAAATTAATTAGGATTTGAAATTAATTAAGATTAATTATGATTTGAAAATAATTAAGATTTTAGAAATTAATTAAGATTTAAAATTAATTATAATTTTGAAATTAATTAGGATTTGAAATTAATTAATATTAATTATGATTTGAAAATAATTAAGATTTTAAAAAATAATTAAGATTTAAAATTAATTATAATTTAGAAATTAATTAGGATTTTACATTAATTAAGATTAATTCTGATTTGAAAATAATTAAGATTTTGAAAAATAATTAAGATTTAAAATTAATTATAATTTTGAAGTTAATTAGGATTTAAAATTTTTTAATTAAAATAACTTAGGTTAATTTGTTTGAATTAATTTTAATTGAATTGAGCTTAATTCATTTAAATTTGGTTAACTATTTTTTATTTTAGACCTAGGTCCATCTCACCCTTTTCTAGTTTTTCAATTAGGGAACTTTAATAGTTTTGTAAGATGATTAATATAACCTTCATTTCAGATTAAAATCTATGGATTGATCTACATTTGAGTTAGACTAAGGTTTAACAGTTAGTTAATTAAATATTCATTTCAATAATTGGTTTTCAAGCTGTGGTGAGGTACTAATCCTTCTTGGGTATGAGATCATCCACCACTTTTAGACAAAGTCTTTTAAAAAAATTAAATATTTAATTTCCTTTCTGAAAATCTTAGATCTAACTAGTCAAATGTGAATCAAGCCTAAGTCCTTATCTACCCTAATCTAAGCATGAATAATAGAAAGTAGTAAAAACATACATCAAGCAAGTTTATCTAATGAATATGGTCTTTCTATTGGCTCCCCCTGGATCATAACCTCGATAGGGCTTATCAAGGTAATTGATTTGATCCTTAGGGATCCAATATTGACCAGGTCCAACTTGATTAATCAAGTTGGACTTGGGGACCCATGCTTGGACTATTCTTCTATGTGTTTGATTAACAAGCGATAGATAAGATCTAAACTTATAGTTAGCCTTATATCCAAGTCTAGATCGATTGTATACACTCTTTGTTTTCCAAGAATCAAATCCAGATTCTTAGAACCCAAGGTGAACCGTTTTAATGTCTCTTTCAGTTCCTTGACTTGACTTTTCAGGCTAGAATTTTCTTCCTCAAGCTTTTGGACTTGAGTTGAAGTTCTAATCTAACTCGATTCAGTCAAGGAGCTTGGGTTAGTTACTTCCTTAAGGGCTTTGACCTCCTCTTGGAGTGACTTGACCCAGAGATTGGACTTAGCTAGCTTTCTCAACAAATAGGAAATTAAGTTGTGCGGTCTAATTAAAGAGATACTCACATTTGTTTGGGAGCCTTCTGAATCAGATGTAGATCCGTGGCTTCCAGACTCAGTTTCAGATTCAGCTCTAGTTTCAGACTCGGACTCGATTTAGGCAACGTAAGCTTGTACTGGTAGGGCAAGGAAGTTCGCTTCTTCGTGTCCTTCTTTATTTGCCTCTTCTGATGATTCAGGCCACGTTACCTCCAATTCCTTCCTTCTTCCTTGCTTCTGGTTTGGATATTCAGGCTTGTAGTGTCTCTTCTGGTTATAGCCATAGTAGATAACTCCAGACAGGTCTTTGAGTTTGATTGAATCACCTTCTTCTTCTTAAGTGCTTTCTGAACTAGTTTGACTAGTTTGATAGTGATTTCATCTTCGAGATCAGATATGTCTTCGGATTCGGGTTCAATTCGGCTCTTGATTTTTGGTTCTCTCATTCTACTTATACCTACAATCAAAGTAATACCTTGCTCGACTGGGCATGCATTAGTCTGCTCATGAAGTTTGAATTCTGAAAAGATTTCATCTAGTCTAATAGACGAAAGATCCTTGGATACCTTGTAGGCATCTACCATTGATGCCTACAATGTATTCCTCGGAAAAGTGTTCAGTGCGTACCTTATGACATCACGGTTCTCCACTTTCTCTCTGATCACGTGGAGTCCGTTCAAAAGATCTTGTATGCGAGCATGTAGCTGACTTGCTGACTCACCTTCCTGCATTTTTATATTATATAATTTATTTAATATTAAATCTTGTTTGCTTACCTTCATGTCAGAAGTGCCCTCATGCAGCTCGATTAGTTTATTTTACAACTCCTTTGCGCTGTTGAAGGGGCTGACCCAGTTGAATTCTTCTTTTGTTAGGCCGCATTGTAGGGCTCGAGTCGCCTTGGCATCGGCCTTAATTTTCTTCATTAGACTTATGTCTCAGTTTATGCATGATACTAGTTTGCCAGCGCCATTGAATGGAAGCGCGAGGCCGGTTTGGATGATTATCCACATTTCTACCTTAGTCTTCGGATAGTAATCCATTTGGCCCTTCCAGTAGCTAAAATCTCTCCAGAAAATAGAGGCGTTCGGGCTGTACTATAGCCTTCTTGGTGGGTCATTTGAAAAAAACCTTGCAACTAATAAGAAAAAGACAAATATCCCAAGACTTGGCCTTGGCTTAGTAATGCGGGAGAGAAATAAAAAGGTATTTCACTAATTTTGGAAAAAATAATAAAATAATAATAATAACTATTATAAAAAAAATTTGTAAAATGCACTATTTTATAACTTTTGTCTAATAATAAAACAATGAAAGTAAATTTTTAAAAAAAGTAATTTGGAGGGAAAATGAAAGGCGTAAGAATAATTTTTTTTTAAAAAAAAACACGATATATAATTTACTTTTTTTATAAAAAAAACCCTTGCTCGATTGATGGTTTTTTTTTAAAAAAACACGATATATAATTTACTTTTTTATAAAAAAACCCTTGCTTGATTGGTGGTTTCACCAATTCAGAGCAGCTTAGATCTGATACCAATTGTAAGATCGATGCATGCTAGGAGAAGGGGGGTGAATAGCACTCGTGACTTTTTTACTTGTTTTGGAAAACACAAAGTAAACACAGCGGAATAAAGAATGAAAAGACAAGCAATGCTAATAAGATTTCTTTTACTTGGTTCGGAGTCTGCGACGACTTCTACTCCAAGGCCCGCGATCGTTGATTGCTTTCGGTGGACAATTACTAATAGCTCGAATAAAGATTACAAGTTTAAAGTACAACAACAATATAATAAAGTTACTGACAATACAAAGATGAAGAAATAGGATCGTCGATTTTAGGAGCAGCTGAGCGTTATTGAGTCGTTTCGGAGCAATGCGCAGCTTAGAAGATCGTTCTGAATTCTATTGTTCGAAGTGCTAGCCGAGACCCCCTTTTTGTAGACGCCTTAGACTTAATCCAGATCCACTGATCTCGAGATCAGGTTTGACCCGACTCTAATTTGTAGACTGGTCCCCTATATCGGTCGACCAATCCTGCCTGAATCGACCCGACTTCTACTCCAGGTTCTGCTGCTCGGATAAGTCCTCGTTCGGTCGACCGCTCCCACCGTTCGGTCAATTGATCCGCCGATGATCTCCGACCCATTGACCCAGCTTGATCAAGTTGTTTCTTATCTTGGTTTGGTAGACTGAACCTAATGTTCGATCAATCGATCCCCTGGTTGAACCCGGTCCACCTGTTGGAAATCTGATTTTGCTGATTGGAGGTTTGGTCGACCGATCTAGAGGTTCGGTCGACCGATCAAGGTTAACTCTAGCCCTTCGAAAGGTGTTAGTCTTCTATAAAACAGAGTTAGACAAATAGCAAATAATAAAGCAATAGTTAACTTGACAGCCTTCGGATTGCCCTGTTCTGACTTTCAAATTTCCTTTAGAAACCCTAGGTCAAACTGATACCTACTGTTTCCTCAACGGGGAATGCGTCCTCACCTACTCCTCTTAGGAGAAGTTACCTGTTGCCAGACCGGTCCTCCAAATCGACTGGACTTTTGCTCAGCGTCCGATACTTTAAGTCTTCATGTTGGACGTCCGCTCCTTGACCCGTCCAGACTATCACCTGGTCCGTGATCACGAGGATTTTCACCTAGAGTCCCCGACTCTAGGATTTCGTCCAAGGCACTCGACCCGCCAAGACTTTCCACCTAGGGTTACCACACCTATGACCTAGGGTTACTGGCCCTAGGGTTTTCCACCTGCCTAACCGCTGCTAGGACTTTTGCCTAAGAACACTTAAGAATTTTCCTACAAGCTCATTCAACCTTGTTAGACAACAAGTAACCGTAATTTTAGACCCTTTGCCATAATCAAAACTTAGGTTCGATCGTCTGGTGCTCCCTGCACCAACATATTTATCCAACTGTTCACCAATAAGGAGTGTATAGGGCAAGACATCACAAAAAGCATGGAGCGGAAGGAAGCCTGTGATTTCTCATCTAAGAGTTTTTGGGAGTATAGCCCACTCATGTACCTAATGAAGCAAGAAGAAAATTGGATAATAAATTTTTATTGGCTATGATACTAACTCAAAAGGATATAAGCTATATGATTTAGATACTGGAAAGATAATTATCAGTCATGATGTTATATTTAATGAAGAAGAAGAATGGATTTGGGAATCTCAAAATGAAGATTACAACTTCTTCCCATACTTTGAAAAAGAAGATGTGGAGCAACCAAGGGTAGAGCAAATAAGAGAGGAGCCTACTACTCCACTAGTAACACCAACATCAAGTACTCAAGAAAATTCATTTGCATCAACTTCATGTGAAAATTCAAGTAAAAGAGTACTACACTTTAGAAGCTTATGGGACCTTTATGAGGTAACTGAAAATCAAGATAATATTACTTTATTTTGCCTTTTTGCCGATTGTGAGCCTACAAATTTCCAAGAAGTTATAAAGAGCAAAAAGTAGAAAGATGCAATGATATCGAGAAGAATGGTACATGGGAGTTAACTCCACTTCCTGAAGGATATAAGGTTATTAGTGTGAAGTGGGTGTACAAAATAAAGAAGAATGCCAAAGGAAAAGTTGAAAGATACAATGCAAGATTGGTGGAAAAATATTGTAGTCAAAGATCTAGCATTGACTATGATGAGGCATTCACTCCCTTTGCTCGATTAGAAACTGTCAGACTAATCATTGCTTTAGCAACTCAAAATAAGTGGAGAATATATCAAATGAATGTAAAATCTATTTTTTTAAATGGAATTCTCGAAGAAGAAGTCTATATTCGGCAGTCATCAGGTTATAAACTCAAAAGACAAAAAGACAAAGTTCTAAAATTAAAGAAGGTTCTCTATGGGCTAAAGCAAGCACCAAGCGCATGGAATAGCCGGATAGACAAGTACTTGCAAGAGAAAGGCTTCATCAAATATCCTTACGAACATGCACTATATATTCGGAATAAGGATCAAGTTATTTTGCTTATGTGTTGATGACTTGATCTTCACATGAAGCAATCCAAGTATGTTTAGAGAATTCAAAGAAGCGATGACTAAGGAGTTTGAGATAACTGATATTGAGCTCATGGCATACTATCTGGGTATTGAAGTAAACCAAATGGGAAGATGAAATCTTCATTTAATAAAAAGGTTATGTAAGAGAGATATTAAAGAAGTTCAAGATGGATAACAGTAAGTTCATAAATATTCCAATAAAATGTGGAGTCAAACTATCAAAGCATGATAAAGGAGAAAAAATTGATCCAACATTTTTCAAGAGCTTGGTTGGAAGTTTACGATACTTGACATGCACAAGGCATGATATCCTTTATGCTGTTAGACTTGTTAGCCGCTACATGGAAGCTCCAACTACCACCCACCTTAAGATCGCTAAAAGAATTTTACACTATATCAAAGGTATGATAGATTTTGGATTGCTTTATTCAACATCTAACCATTTCAAACTTGAAGATATAGCGACAGTAATTGGGGCGGAGATATGGATGCTAGAAAGAGCACTACATGATTTGTGTTTTTTTTATGAGAGATACAGTTTTCACTTGGATGTCGAAGAAACAACCTATTGTTACACTTTCTACTTGTGAAGCGGAGCACGTGGTTGCGACCTCGT
>JBBMJZ010026898.1:0-10388 GCA_037833815.1 Zingiber zerumbet
TCTTCTGTGTGTGACACCACACACCATGTTATCTACAATATAAATTAATTAAACAACTACACTTAGCATATAAATGTGATTTTGAACAACTACACTTAGAATTTATAAGGAATTGATTTTTAATATATTGTATTTTAATTTTTATTAGCATTTATATATTAATGTATTTATAGAAAATATATCCATTTTAACGGATCTGAACAAGTGATACTGTCGTTATTGCCATTAACGACTGTATGTTAAATGTCATTAAACAATTAAACGTCATTAAATTATAATGACAGTAGATATAACTGTCATTGTTATTATTAACGATGGTATATAGGATCGTCATTATTTCCATTAACGTTGGTATCTAAACCTGTCGTTATTATCACTAACAACGATAGTGAATATCATCGTTAATAGCTATTAACAACGGTATGTTGTTTTCCATCGTTAATTAATTTTCGACGGGTACTTTTAGCTGCAACTTTCTACGGTATTAAATATCAGTGTTGATGACCTTTAATGATGGGAAATAGACTTTTAACGATGGGGAATCCCATCATTAAATGACCCTTTTTTTAGTAATGATGTCATTCTGAGCTTTCTAGGTTCCTCAGCTAGTTTTGATCGATTTTAGACAAAATCAGTATATGAACCTAGAGAGCTCGAAATGGCGTGAAATTGTGGTTTATATGTTTATTTAGTTCTCCTTATTATATTCATGTCCTCAAACATAAATTTGGCATAATATATTAATAGTAGTGATTTTTTTAATACGAATTATATTTTTAAAACACATTCATATTTAAAAAAATCACCGATCTCAATAATGTGCCAAATTAATATTTGAAGGCATGGATATAATCAGGAGAATTAGATGAACACAAAGAACTTGGTTCCATGTCATTCCGAGTTTTCTAAGTTCATTGGTTGATTTTGACCAGTTTTAGGCAAAATTAGTAGATGGACCTAGAGAACTCAAAATGACATGAAATCAGATTTTATATGTTTGTCTAATTCTCCTAATTATATTCATACTCTCAAATATCAATTTGACATGCTATATCGAGAGTAATAATTTTTTAAACACTAATTTGATTTTTTAGACACCTTCGTGTTCAAAAAATCACTATTATTAATATAATATATCAAATTGATGTTTGAGAGTATGCATATAATCAGGAGAACTAGAGGAACACATAGAACCTAATCTCATTTCATTTCGAATTCTCTATGTCCATTAACTAGTTTCGACTAAAATTGACTAATAGACCTAGAGGGTTCGGAATGACATGCAACTAGGTCTTATGCATTCGTCCAGTTCTCTTGATTATATTCATACTCTCAAACAACAAATTAACATATTATATTAAGACTAGCAATTTTTTAAACTCAAATCAGACTTCTTAATCTATTGTTACATTGTAGCCATCAATTCGGAACATTGTTCATCCACGTAGTATGGTCTCGAATATTACTACCCTGTAGCAACCAATTCAAATTAATTTTTATTTTTAAATAGACTAATTTTTTTTAAAAAAATGATCAATTTAAGTTTAAAAAATAATTTTTTCTTAATATATTGTGTCAAATTGATATTTGAGGGTATAATATAATCAAGAGAATTAAATAAATACATAGAATTTGATTCTATGTCATTCTGAGTTTTCTAGATCTATCAGTCGGTTTTGATAAAAATTGGTTGATGAACTTAAAGAACTGTAGGTCATATGCATTCATCTAATTCTCCTGATTATATTCATATTTTTAAATATTAATTTAAATATATTAAAAGTAATAATTTTTTAACTTTAAAAAATAATATATTTAATTGAGATAAATACGAAGGGATAAAAGCTAAGGACACATGAGGTTGATCCTTCCAAAATTTGAATACGTGCTTTAAATATTTGAAAAATCAATCTATTTAATTATATGATAAATACGAAGGGATAAAATGGATACATGATCCTTTGAAAATTTGAATACGTGCTTTAAATATTTGAAAAATCTACTCGCGCGGTCCAGTAATTTACCGAATTTAAAATGAATTTGAGTTTTTTCCAGCGCTGCTTCTCAACCGTCCCTTGCTGTGTGCTTGTGTTGGGCCTGCTCGGCAAAAAGGGTCATGGGCCTATCGCATAGGACTTCGATGATTAATTTTTAAATGAAAAAGGACTAACGTAATCTAAAAGGAACTTCGGAAAGTGACTCAATATATCAAACGGTTGAAAGGTGGACTGACTAATTCAATGGAGAAATTGACTTTAAAAGGTGGACTTCATCCAAATCAAATCTATTTGATCAATTGGTCAATTAAACGATAACCTGATTTGTGCTTCTAGTTTCCCAATTACTAATTCAATTCCATAGAAATAAAAATTGAAAAGACAAATTATTAGGAGTATAATTAAGCTGTGCTAAGTCAAACTCTTAAATATTTGAGGTTGACTCGTTTATAATCGAGTCGAGCTCTAGCTTATGTAATAAATATATTTATGGTTCACAAGAGCTTTTATAACATAACAAACTTAATAAATATAAATTATAAATTTAAATATTTATTAAAAACTAAATTATATATTTTAAAAAAATATAATATTCTTATTAAAAATTATAATTTTATTTAATAAATAAATTTAATATATCTGTCTATATTTTTTATAAATAGAGGGTAAAAATTTATAAATTTAATATTAAAATTATTATTTTTTTAAATTTAAAAATTAACTCACGAGCTTACTAATGAATATGTTCACGAACTAATAAGCTGATTATTATAAAATCTGAGCTTGATTTACTTACACCCCTAAAATTACTAGTTCATATATGAGGCTTTGGTTCATAGTCATTTTTCCCATAGTAAAATCACGGGGTGATTGATAGACAATACATTTATAGAAAAATATAGCAAACATGATGCCAAATATTACGCCAGAGTTAATTGATCAGTAGGCAGCGGCGCCGCCACCCGCCGCTTCACCCGCGCCCATACCCCGCCGCTAAACGTCGCGGTCAGTCCCGGGGCGAACTTTACGGGCCGGTCCGCGTCCACCACCTCGACGTCGAATTGGCTCAGCACGGCGACCACCACCTTCCTCATCTCCATGAGCGCGAGCTCCTTGCCGAGGCACACCCTGCTCCCTGCTTGGAAAACAGGGTACTTGAAGAGGCTCTCTGCCGCGAACGCCGACTGGTCGCCGCGAAGCCACCTCTCCGGAACGAACTCGCCGCAGTCGGCGCCCCAGATGCTTTCCATCCGCCCCATGGCGTACGGATGGTACGTCACGCGCGTGCCCTTCCTTACGAAGGTGCCGTCCGGCAGCACGTCGTCGTCGGTGCACCACTTGGAGTCGAACTGCACCGGAGGGAACAGCCGAAGGCTCTCGTGGATCGCTGCCATCACGTAGTTCGAACCGGATCCGGCGTTTATTTCTTTCCGCACAAGCGCCGCCGCCCGCGGGTTGCGCGTAAGGAGAAGGAAGAAGCCGGTGAGCCCGGAAGCGACGGCGTCCCGGCCAGCCAGGAGGAAGCTGACGACGATGTCGCGGAGGTACTCATCGTCGTCCTTCACTGAGCTCATGAACCGGGAGAGGAGGTCGTGGCCGCCGGCGTATCCCATTTTCCGCCGCTGCTTGATCACCTCCTTCGCCAACCCGTCGATCATCCCTACCGCACGACGCAGCTCTCGTTCCGACCCAATGTTCAGCAGCCTCTTCAGTTTCCACACCACCGGCGCCGCCGCGGCGCCTCTCATCGCCGACAGCCGCGAGGCAGCGTCGAACGCCGCCACGAACTCCTCCATCGGCACAGGCAGCTCGAGGCATCCCCTTTCGAGCCCAAATGAAATCCGGCAAATAGTATCAAACGCGAACCTTCGAAACAAGTCCTGCAGATCGACGGCGCCGCCGGAGTCGGCGACCGAGCAGAGGCGTTGCGTCACACCGCGGGAAATCTCTTCATCAATAACCCCCGCGGCGTACGCGCGTAAGGAAACGCTGCCGACGGCGAGGCTGGCCATCTTGCGCTGGAAGCGCCAGGCGTCGCCGTCGACGTTGAAGATACCATGGCCGAGGAGGTCGCCGAGGACGGCGGCGAAGTACTTGCCCTTGGGGAAGTTGGCGAACCGGGTCTGGAGCATGTACTCGACGTTGGCCGGGTTGGCCGTCACGGTGTTGCCGAGCACGTGGAGGTGGATGGTGGCGGTGGGCGAGGCGCGCAGCAGGTGCGTGTACCAGTCGCCGAGGTTGTCAAACTCCGTCGCCCAGGAGCCGCTAAGGTACGCCCGGCACACGTGGCAGCTGCAGCAGCCCGGACGCCTCCGCAGGAGCAGCAACAGCAGGGAGAAGACCGCGAACACGGCGGCGAAGGAGAAGAACACGGAGGCGAGGTGGGCCGTTCCCAATTCCGCCATTAAAAATGGAATGGGTCAAGTAAACCAAGAGCCGTTCCCAATTCAACCGAACCAAGACCGGATTCCAATTTATAGAGATGCCAGGCATTAAAAATTGAATTGAATTAAAACGACCGGCAAAGATCAGTTCTCGATTCTCCTTGCCATCCTTTTTTTTTTTTCCTTACCTTGTATAATTTTTTTTTCTAATTTAAAATTACTATAAATTTGGTAGGATTTCATAAGTCAGCTACATAGTCCATATGAATGCAATTTTATTATAAAAAATAAAAAATTGTACAAAATAGGAGACATTTTTTAAATTAGGTAGCGGTAGCTTCTAATTTTGCTGAGCAATTAAAGCACGAGTACCTCGTTCTTAAAGGGACCTTGTGGCAGACGACGACTCCGTGCCGTGGAGTTAAGTAAACATCACGTGTTAGAATTTTGTTCTAGTCTTTCATCGGAATGGAACGGGTCAAGTAGCGGGAATAATTTTCTTTTTTTTTACAATTTTTTTTAAAGTTATAATTTATTTTAGTTAAATTATTTCGGTGGCCCTTAGACTTTTCAATTATTTAATTTTAGCCTTCTATTTTTTTCTAAATAAATCCACCCTTAAACTTATTCAATCACCTATTTTTAATTTTTTTTAATAAATCAGTCATTTAAATTTTTTTTAACTAGCCACTTATAGTTTTTTCGTCAATTTTTTTAAAAAGATTATAAAACGTGCCTCCTGGGTGTTTTTTAGAGGGATAAAAAGGTGTTCACATGATGTTCGACAAAAATCTTATTGTCATCTTCACAGTTTTTAAGGTACTGCTTCCTAGGGAGATCTTTGTTAGAGAGACCGCTACTGGCACGTCACAGTTACATTTCACCGTCACGCCTCCTCTGGACTTGATTGGGCTACTATCACAGACCATCAGTAAAGTTATCATCACCGCCGAGCACCAAAGAGGAGGTAGTGGCGGCAAATATAGTGGCCTTCTGCAGAAGAATGTTGCCAGTGCTATGCTCTATAGCTTCACTTTATCTTATGCTGCTATTGATATGAGATTTGTCATGTTTTCTATGTTTTACCGCTCTAAAAAAACACGCAGGAGGCATACTTCGTAATTTCCATCAATCTTTTAGAAATGACTATTAAACCAAATAAGTTTCTGTTGTAATTTATAATATGAATGTTAGATGATCCTATTAAATTTATATTACAGTAGTTACATTAGTTAATTTTTATAACTGTCGTAATGTGAATTATAATAATATAAAATCGTCGTTATTACCCTGTAAAAAATATTAATGATTAAGTTTATCCGACGAATTCAAGTTTAAATTTAAAATTGATTTGTTAAAAAATAAAAACCAGTCCGACATTGCATTGAATGTTTTATTCGATGATTAACAAAAAGACGTTCCTTTTTTATTTTTGTTTTTCACAAGTAGCTTCTCCCGTGAGCAGGGAATTAAGAACGTGGGAATAATACAGTATTTATTAGGTAGATTTCCAACTTATTTCTATATTTTATTCACATGGAGGTTGTCGGTCCAATTTTATTTTTTCTACTAACCATCGGATAAACTGGGGACAGCCCAGCGCCACACAAATGATTCCAGCGCCGCACACATTTTTACTCGCGGTATGAAAATCCATCGAGCCCCGAGGCGTGGGAATAATTTAGTAGATCGACACTGAGAGAGGTGGTTTGGAGTAAAGCGAATCGAGCTGGAAACACACGAGCATGAGATGGCATGGTGGCATGGTGGGCGCGGCGTTGGTCCGCGCTTTGCTTGAGCCGGAACTCGAATTTGAGCACGTGCTTCAAAAAATCGTTGCCTTTCAGTGGGCGTCGACAGGCCGCACTTGCCAGTGTCCGGACTCGTGATCGGAATAGCGTCGAGTGTCCTGGCTGGATGGCGACGGGTAGGGTCCTTGCTAGACAGCAGCGGCAGATGTGTGTCTGCGTTAGGTTGGATTTTTTTTCAATCCGTTTGTCATTTGTCTTCCTTCCAGACTCGATCGATCTTAAAGGGAAATGCTAACGATAACGCCGTTCGTGGTCCGATAGGAATGGAGAGCCATGCTGAGCTCAATTTGGCTTGGTCCACAGGTCAAATGTGCAAAAAGTGGCTCTACTTACTGAGCGAGACGCAACAGGACTAAATTATGGATTGTGTCGTGTATAGTGGGGACACAAGTTTAATTGGTCTTGATCGTGTGCTTATCTTGGTCCACGAGTAAAAAGTATAAATCCGATCAAATCTGAGCAAAGTCCATCGACCCAATGTCAAGTGCTAAACCCTAACATCATAGGTCAGGCAGAAAAAATTGTATCGAACTAAAAAATAATAATAAATAAATAAATAAATTTGTAAAAAATAATAATAAAATTACTCTTTTATTAAAATAAAAAAATCCATCTATTATTGAAACAATATTCTATCCCATCTTTATCTGTATATTTTCAACCGATCTAGTTTTAAAAAAAATTCTATCAGCCCAAGACGTCAACATCTCAAATTTATTATTCATAAAAGGAAAATACAATGTAGTGCGTCATAGTGACGAGTTGAATCATAAATCTATAGGAGACAATAAGTGTGCCCTACCCTACACCTTAGTCTAACCCTATATTTAGATAGAGTGAGAGAAGATTCATTAACGAAAGGGAAAGAAAAATGAAGGGAGGAAAAATAAAGTATTTAACTTCTCCTTATTTGAAAAGGAGGGAAGGTTCATTAACGTAACATGTGTTACTTTGTTTGGGAGGAAAGGAAGGAAAATGAAGGTTAAATAGATAAAGTTACACGAATACCCTTACTTTTTAAATTAGACATTTCTCATAATATTAATATTTATTTTATAAATATAAATTAGATATTTTTAATAATAAAATTATTTTTTATATTATCATTTAAATTAGTTATTTTTAATAAAATATTAATCTTCTTATAGAGTTATGCTATTCATAACAAAAAAATTACCGATAATCAAGTAATTAAATGAGAAATAATGAAAATAATAATTTTAGAAACCTTAAATAAAAAATTTGAAAGATAACGCTGATAACGAGAATTCCTATTCTTTAAAAACTTATTAAATTTTGATGGTAAAATTAAAAAAATAGTAGATATCCTATTAAATTTTGACGATAAAAATGGTTTATCCCTTTAATTTAGTTAGAAGACGTGTCGGATCCCCTCCTCTAATGATCTGGCAGTAAGTGAGCTGTGAAGAAGGCAAGGAAATTGGACTCCGGCGACATAACAAAATTACAAATTGGAAAATTTATTAAACTATTAAGAACAGGGATAAAATTGGAATAAAAATCTTTTATTTTCTCTTCCTCTTCCGTACACCCCAATTCGGGGTGTAAGAAAATCTCGCTTTTCATGGGTAACGAAGGTTAAAGCTTACCCTTCCTTACCTTTCCTTCCCTTCCCTCACTCCTTCCCAAACAAGGTTCAAAGTTTCCCTTCCCCTTATTTCCCTTTCCTTCCCCTTCCCTCACCTCCTCCCAAACAGACCCTAAGATACGATTTGGTCCTAAAAGATAGGATGTTTCTTCAAATATATAGTATTTGATTCCAACGTAGAACATATCTGGAGTGTTCAAACTAGGGGTGATGTCGGGATGCCACATCAAGGGTCATCTGCACTTCCTATATTTGTCCTAATAGCTATTGAAAAATTTTCATAGGATCGCAAGAGTTAGATATCATATTATAAAAAAAATTTAAGTAAAGTTTTACTAAAAAAGAATGATTATGTGATAATTTTTTTATGATTATAAAATATTATATTTTTTATTTTATTAATTATATTATATTGATCAAATCCTTATACACATTCACAAGAAAAGATCATAAGGTTTGTTGTTTATATATTTTTTAATGTCATAAATAAATTTTCCAACACGCTTAGTCTTTGTAAGTGATCATAAAGAAAATACTACAATCTCTCTAGTGTACCATTTTTTTTTTTTGATGTGTGCCATAAAATTATTTTATTTAAAAATTTAGAGTTTAGGATAAAAGATGAATCAACTTAAGATATGGCTAGTATTTCTATAATTATCATTATCTATTAAATATTAATTATTTTTTTATTAAATTTATAATTTATACGACCATTCCTAACTTCTAGATTAAATTCTCGGGCCTCGAGACTATAGTACAGCGCTATGATATTTAGATTGACATCCAGATATTTACAGTTCGATTTTTAATTATGGCTAATTTATAAGAATTTTTTTCTCTAAATGGGGTGTATAAATAAAGGATGTTGGGTTTGTTGACCACATATCGTGAGCACTTTATGATTTATTTTGATGGTGGATAGAAAATTAAAATAACTTTTTATTAAACCATGTGGATAAGTTTCTAAAATACCCAATTTACGTATATAACTTTTAAAATGACCAAATCAAGTATGGGATATCAATTTTACCCCTGTCCAAAATTGCTGGTCATCCACGTTGTCATCGTCCACCTCATGTGCTCGTCCGAAGCAAGGAAACACACTCCCGACCCACTTTAATTTCGTGAACTCCCGCTTTCTGCTACTACCCAATCCCGAACCCTAACTTCTCCTACCTTCCCGATGTTGCCTACTCCTGCTCGCTCTCTCTTATTTTCCTAAATGCAACCCTGAATCCCTCCTGAACTTGATTGCCTACACGTTCCCATCGTTCAGCGTTTCACCGACGGCGAAGTCCTGGCTTCTTCACCTCCATGGGCGTCGTCATTATTTTATCTTCTCCAGAAGTTGCGAAGTCCAAATCATATCATCATCGCCTACTGTATTCCTAGAAGCTTCACGAACTAGGTCAGAGGTCAGGTTCACTACATCTTTTAACGCGTTAGCTCGTTATTGTCTGGAGCTTCACCACCTTCTTCACTGCATTACCTCCCTATTGTCCCATTGAGCCACATCAGTACATCTACGAGTATGTCGAAGTATACATCGTCATCTCCAAAGGTAAAAAATTTGAGAGTAAAGTATTTTTTTTTTTGAATTGGTCATTTATTTTTTATTATAGCTTGATTTATGAAAACACATTTTTTATTTTTAAGCCTGTTAATAATATCAAGATGAATTATACAACACATACTTTATCTAAATAAGTTAATACTATCAAGATGAATTGTTAATACCATTCACATTGGTAAAAAGCGCAGTTTGATTAATATTTCCATACTTCCGACCTAAGATTTGTTAAGGATTTCTTAATCTAAATTGGTTATACCATCTCTAAACCGAGCACCTTATAGTGTGTATAGAACTCTGTGTTCATTTACTTAGTTTAAGTTATCAACAAATTTAATAATTATTTATATTATATCATATTTATGTTTGCATTCATTCTAATTTCATAATGGTTCGGTAATTATGTTTTTATTCATTCTAATTTCATAGTGGTTCTAATTTTACAAATCTAGATTATTGTTTTCTTATATGGCAGGAAAGTAAAAGAAATACATCAAGTTCAGGAAGCTTAATTCAATTATCAAGTTTGAATGGCAAGTTACATTGGATGAGCAAGTTGCGATATTTTATAGATTTTTGTTCTGAAACTTTCACAAGAGGAAAGACAAAGGGTCATTCAAGAGTAATACTCCATGAAAAACACATAAATGTTATAAGGAGTAGCCCCTTTTTAATATTCCTAAGCATACCAAAAATTTGACATCTTAGTGGATTACTGGTCAACATATTTGAGAGTTGGGATTGCGAAAAAGAGACATTCAAATTCGCCAATGTTGTTGTGTCCTTCACAACCAATGATGTAGCATTATTGCTTGGAATCCCAAATAGAGGTAGACATGTCGAGATGGATTCCAATGTTGCCTTTGGTGTATTATTCGAAGCATTTTTTCCAAGTAAAACCCTAAATCGTTCTAGATTGGAAAAGCTAATGAGGACTTATTGTTTCCAAGATGTGTTGCTATTTTGTAAATTTTATATTTTGTATCTTTTTTCTTCTGTTTTATTTTCTTCTAC
>JBBMJZ010026953.1:0-25988 GCA_037833815.1 Zingiber zerumbet
AGTGATACTACGAGAATCTCGTCTCTTAAATCTTTCATTCATACTTAGTTTCACATGAAACACGGGTGCCAAAGTATTTCTTGGATGTAGATGTTGCGAGGAGTAAAAAAAGGTATATTTTTATCTCAAAGAAAATATGTCCTCTACCTATTAACTGAGATCGAAAAATTGGAGATAAAGCCTTGTAATGCTCAATGACTTAGAACATGCACTTCACAAGAGATGTGGAATTATTTGAATATCCTGAGTGATATCGAAGGTTGGTTAAGTAGTTGAATTACTTTACCGTTACTCGTCCATATATTGCATGTCCAGTTAGTGTTGTCAGTCAGTTTATGTCATCTCCAAGAGTTCATCATTGGATAATGGTGGAGCAAATTTTGTGTTACTTGAATGGAACACCCGGACGGGATATCGTATATGCAAATCATTGACACTCATATTGAATGTTTTTCAGATGTAGATTGGGCAGGTTCCAAAATGGGTAGAAAATTTACTTCATATTATTGTATCTTTGTGGGCTATGACAAGTTTGTGTGTGAGATAATGTGAATATATCAACTCTCGACTGAAATAGAACTTAAAATTTAAGTACCAGCGAAACTGTGGTGTGATCATATTGCATCGAATTTTGTGTTTTATAAGTGAACTAAGCACATTGAAATTGATTGTCATTTTATTCATGAGAAAATTCAACAAAACTTGATTTCTACCTAATATGTGAAGATTAGAGAAAACTATGGTATACTTTCACAATAGTTTTAAATGGGTTCAGGTTGTTTATCTTTGTAACAAGTTAAATATGATTAATATATGTGCTTCAACTTGAGAGAGAGTGTTATATATGTTATATGTCTGTCAATTATGTTATTGTTAATTAGCTTCCTAATTATAGATAGTTTCTAATATAGATTTCTAATCTTGTATAAAAATATACCTCATCTTTCAATAAAGTGTATTATTCTTTCCATCTCAATTAACAAAACCAAAACCTGGTTGCACATTTAGTTTAATTGTTAAACATTGATGTCACTTAGTCCTTTGGTCATACTTTTCCAATTAAATTGCTTTAACTGTACATTTAGGCACTTAAATGGTGTCGTTAGCTCATGATAGAAAGTAAGAAATTTTATTACACATTTAGGCACTCAAGTGTCAGATCTTATGTTTGGTGTCAAAAATGACCTTAATATTTCAATTCCAATGATATTTTTTATCACAATCTTTATTCTATTTTCAAATAAATTTTTTATTATAAAAAGTAGTTATTTTTGTCTATGCAATCATGTTGCAAGTCGTCATGTTTGGCTGAGTGGTCTTTAGGAAAGGATTTAAATTAGGTTAATATTGTCTGTACTAATGAGGTTTGCCAAGTGTACAGGTACAAAAATCTTACAAGGAGAAGTTAGGTAAACGTTGATTGAATTCTTAGCAAATGGAGAAGTTCACCACTGTCATATAAGCAATGTCTAATAGGAGTTGACGACATAAGTTCAATAGGTCAAAGTTGACCTTATCCCATTCTTATGATCCGATTAATCTTGGAGGTGTACCAGGATAAATCGGAAAGTGTAGATGGATAGAACTCGGAAGGTGTAATATGCCATGGGTGAGATTTGAACTCTTATTGCCTAAGGAGTCCGCCCCACCTCTTACCATTGCACCATAACCCCAGGGGCAAGTTGACCTGATACTTGATAGACAAAGCAGTTAAAGGATAAATTCAGCCAGCATCTGATACTTGACCTGATATTTTCCGTGGTAGGTTATTGTTGAGCCACAAGGGTCATGGATAGGAAAGTTTTCACTTTCCATCTGAATCATTTGAAATCTAAAGAAATGTAATGAGGCTTTGCCCATTGGCTAATGCCCATCCAATATCATGATGCACGTTTTTTTCACCTCTATTTTCTGTCTGATATTTTTGACAAAGAACATGCAACGAAGTCTTATTTAAACTGCATATATCGAATAACAACATTGTTTATTCTCTGATGAACAGGTGAAAAAGATGATAGTCCATGCGACTGAGAAAGCTGTTCGCACTTTGCAAGAACTGTCGCCTTAGCCAACATGAGATTTTCAACGTTCTTGATGGAAGCCAGACAGGGCTACAGATACTGACACAGATACAGACGAGCAACAGGGAATAAAATTTTCTATCAATTTAAACCAATGTTAGAATAGATTTTCTTTCGCATTTTTATAATTTTATCTTAGGAGGGACTTTGATTAAGTAGTTTGAAAGATAATTTCTCAAAGCTGATTAGAATTAAAAGTTTTAAGGTCCAGTTACTAGTTCAAATAAACAATTTTGTAGAAATATTAAATCAGTTAATTGTTATCACGGACTGTCTCCTCATGACGATCTAGTGGCTAGTACATGAGGTGTTATCATCCTAAGGTCTGAAGTTCGAATCTCGGCAAAATTGATATGTTGGCCCTGAACGGATTAATTGGGGCGTTGGAGGTGAGCGTATTCGTAGGTGTTGGTCCTGGGACGGATTAGCGGGGGTTCTCGGGACCAATGGATTGGACTGTCTGCGACAGCATGCAGCGAACGTCCCTAGTGTTAGGCCTCTGTTTGGGGTCATCGTAGGTGCAGAAAAAGGCGACCTTCAGCACCAGAAGCATCTGCTTCTCGAACCCTTTCCCTTGCAACTTTTCGTCGATCGCCGCCGCAAACTCCTCGTCGGAGTTCGCCACCACCCGCCGGACCCAACTCACTAGGCTCATTTCCTCAATCTCCTCCAAGAACTTGTCGTCGCTCGGGAACCTCCCCGTCACCAGCACCGCCAGAATCACGCCGAAGCTGTACACGTCGCACTTGTCCGTACAGACAATCGTCTGGTAGTACTCCGGCGCGATGTATCCCAGCGTGCCCACCAGGTTGTTGGACCCCGAGACCCATCCGCCGCCGCTCGTCATTTTGGCGAGCCCGAAGTCGGAGATGCGCGGGATGAAGTGACGGTCGAGTAGGATGTTGGCGGGCTTGAGATCGCGGTGGATGACCCGCGGCCAGTGCACCGCGTGGAGGTACTCTAGGCCGGCGGCGATGCCCAGCGCGATCCTCTGGCGGATCGGCCAATCGAGCGCCGCCCCGCGCCGCCGGAGGAGGTCGTGCAGAGAACCATGCGGCATGTACTCGTAGACGAGGTAGTGGCAGCGGGGCGGGCTCGGAATGTGCGCTAGCAGGCGGAGGAGGTTGGGGTGGCGCATGTGCCCCACTGTCCGGATCTCCGACTGCACTTGCCGCATGCGGCAGTGGAACCTCTCGAGCTCCTCTTGGCCGTCGGCCGGCAGGTCGATCTTTTTGATGGCGACGCGCAGCGGCTGGTCGTGGAGAAGGATCTCCGCTTCGTAGACCTCGCCGCAGCCACCGCGGCCGATGACCTGGACGGGGCAGGGAACGCCGTCCTGCTGGAGTTGCTGGATGAAGAGGTCGAACTCCGGCCCGCGGAGCATCGGGCTGAAGACCATCGGAGCGTCTCCCGCCGGCTCCTCTCCCTCCAGGACAGCGATTCTACTGACGAGGGTGAAGCCGGTGAAAAAGAATCTCCGGAGGAGGAGCAGGGAGCGCCAGAGGAGGAGGAGGAGGATCCCAACGACGAAACCAACGAAGAAGGCAGCGATGGCGTCCAGATAAAGAGGGTGTTGCAGGAAGAATTGTCTCCCCGGAGATGGCAGCTTCTCAGGAGCTGTTTCTGCTTCGCCGGTGAATCGCCCCATGCTCGTTAGTCTTGCGAAAGTGGAGCAGGCAGGGAATTAAAAATAGAAGAAAAAAGAACATAAATTATTAAATTGAATCCACGAAGAGATGTTCGGGTCGGACTTAGGAATGGATTACTCAGATAGTAGTCGTAATCTAGTTATAATTAGTTATGATCTCTTTTTAAATTTATCGTCCCCTTCAAGTTATAGTTTCGTTCGGAGCGGATTGTCAGAGACTGCCCAGAGGTCACCTCGCTGGGCGCAAAGCAAACTAGCCACTTGCCTACCACTGGTAGTCTCCGAGCGGCCTTCAGTCGTCCGCTTTAAACGAAATTAAAACCTGGAAGGGATGGTGAATCCAAGAAGGGATCACAACTAATTACGGCTGGATTGTGATCACGATCTAACTTCAAGTATGAGTGGTTCATCCCCTGGTCCACACAAAAAAAGGCCAGAAGATCTTCTCTATGATCTTACACCTTTCAATTATGTTTGTCGTCCAAAGAATGATCCCTTTGCATGTATTGATAGGGATGCATGGTTCCACTTATTTTATAAGTGGGAGTCATGCTTCAAATCAAATTATAACCTGGAGGGGATGGTGAATTCAAGAAGGAATCACAACTAATTACGGCCGGATTGTGACCACGATCTGACAACAAATATAAGTGGTGTATCCCCTTATCCACATAAAAAAATGACCAGAAGATCTACTCTCTAATTTTACACCTTTCAATTATACTTATCGTCCATAGGATGATTTTTTTTCATGTATTAGTAGGAATGCATGGTTCCAATTATTTTATAAGTAGAAGTCATGGATCCTACCAATATAGGTAAAGAGATCATCATCGATTGTTGAATTATACATAATAACTTCAATATATTTAGGAAAATAGATAAAAGAATTATAATTTAAATCTTACGATTTTCAAATGTAATATTCAAAATTTATTCGGTAGAAGAACTAGGCCGTATGATCTCATTGAATTATAAATGGGGAGGCAATAAATGCAGTCTACGATGTGGAATTGTCGGAGACGCTACGGTGGACAATGGACAATGACGAGGGAAGACAAGTAAGAACAGAGGAAGACCTCACCAATATTTGTAAAAGGATGGAACCATCACCCTAGCAGTCCCTTGGGCCCAGCCTCATAAGATTCTAGAGGGACTAAATCACGGTTAATGCTGGGCAAAAAAGATGATCGGGGGTCGAAGGAATTTTTAGCGCAGCAGACCAGAGTTTTATCCCCGTATGTAACTGGCGACCTTCGACCCCACGACCTTATTTGTAAGCTGCAGGTACCTTACCAGCTGATCCAGCCCGTGGGGGCAAGACCTCACCAATATGCTGCAGTGGTAAACGACTCGAGGAAGAGAGGATCAAAATTAGAATCCTAATAAAACTTTAACACTTGAATTACGAGTTAAGATTTAGGTTTTTTATTCAATCTTAATGATTCACTAGCCCACGATTTAACTATCAGATTTACTATTTTTAGCTTTGGCCATTTACTAGCCAATATTAGAGATTCGATTATTAAATTAGTTTATGTCAAGGATGAATTGAGTGAGACCATTCAATCAAGTGAGCCAACAAAATATTGCTTATGCAATACAGGGAAATTTTAATACTATACAGATTTTTTTTTTAAATTTATTACTTGCAGAATTCCTGAAAATTAAACAGAGAAATAAAAAATATATATTTGTTTCATTTAGCAAACTATATGTCATTGTCAGAGAAATAAATAAATAAATAAATAAATAAATATTTGTGTTATTTCATATATTAAACTAAAATCAAAATAAAGCATTGATTTTACACTAAAAAGATATGTTATGTCATTTAATTTAATTTCGTGACGGTGACATTCTTTGTGGTGGACTTCTAATTTCCAAGTCAAAGTCTAATGTGCACTTGCCGAATTTCTTTGTGGTGGACAATGACGAGGGACGACAAGTAAGAACAGCAGTGGTAAATGACTCGAGGAAAAGAGGATCAAAATTAGAATCCTAATAAAACTTTAACACATGAATTATGAGTTAGGATTTAGGTTTTTTATTCAATCTTAATGATTCACTAGCCGACTATTTAACTATCAGATTTACTATTTTTAGTTTTAGCCATTTACTAGGCAACATTAGATTAGGCATTAAATGGAGTGAGATTCGATTATTAAATTAGTTTATGTTAAGAATGAATGAATTGAGTGAGTGAGGCAAGATATTGTTTATGCATTACAGGGATATTTTAATACTATACAGATGTTTTTTTTATTTATTACTTGCAGAATTCCTGAAAATTGAACAGAGAAATAAAAAATATATATTTATTTCATTTAGCAAACTATATGTCAAAAAATATTTATATTATTTCAGATATCAAACTAAAATCAAAATAACTCATTGATTTTAAACTAAAAAGATACGTTATGTCATTTAATTTAATTTCGTGACGGTGACATTCTTTGCGGTGGACTTCTAATTTCCAAGTCAAAGTCTAGTGTGCAATTGCCGAATTCGACTAACGCGTGGAATTGTCGAAGATGAATTATTGTCATTTAATTTAAATATTATATAGATGCTGTCTTGCTATTACTTTTACTTTAGGGAAAACTTAAAATTTTAAAATTAAATGACAATAATTCATTGTGCATTTGATCTATAAAATGTTTTAGCATCAATTCTCAACGGAAGTTCTGAAGAAGAAGAAAAAAAAAATCTTTCCACCCCTAACTATTTAACAATTCAACTATAAATTGATCTTGTGACCTTCATATTATTTAGAAACAGACGATAAAAGACATATAACATGAGTATAATCATTTTTAATTACGATATAAAATACCATAGCAATTTTTTTTTTTGCCTTCATGTGTGTGAGGAAGGGAAAAATGCTGTTTACTTGTGAATATAAAGTTGGGAATTCCTTATTGGATATTTTTTTAAAAAAATCAAACATATTGTTAAATACCTTAAATATTCTTAATGTTGTAATATTTTTTTCTTTCTATTTTTTTAAAGTCTACATATTATTATTTATGAAAAAAGACTAAGATATTTCTACCAAGGTAAATCTGTACACTAGTATTAGAGTTACATCAGACAGTAGCATAATTTATGGTGATACAAACTAAACTTGAGAAATTCAAGTTTTTCATAATTTAAGAGGGGCAATCTTATCTCCTGGATCAGAGGATGACTGAAGGCATTTCGTCCATGTTCTGCAGTTTATGTATCTTAGACCAGGTTGAGATGGGCCTATCATGGCTGACTGAGTGTTCCAGTAGTAAACTGAAGAAAAAAGTAGAATGACAAAAGAATAAGATAAAATTGCTGAAAAAACCCTACAGGCAGTAGTCATCGATGGCACCGGATATGGTTCATAAGTCATCAAGAACAACATCTGCTGGATCCCCTCTCCACAATCTTCCCTCTCTCCATTTGAACTTGATCCTCAACTTTCCGTTGGCATCTACACCCATGATCTCACCCTTACTTGAGGATGTTTCCATTCCCCATCCCCACCTTGGCATTACTAAGCCTGGTTTGATTTTTATCTTGTCCCCCATCTTGAATGCTGTCACCTTCTCCACCTCCTCCTCTTTGCATACCCATAGTTTCTCTCTAAAACAGAAAGCAATCCTCAACTCCCCATTCTCTGCCCTGTGCACCACTCCTATGCTCGCATGGGTCACATCTCCCCATTGATATGTCGGTGTAACAATGTCTTCCCTCACTTTCACCCAATCTCCAACTTGTACTTTCTCTTCCTCCAGTATGTCCACCTCGGCAGGGTCAATCATCCACGCCTTGGATCCCGCAGGCGTATATATCCTTAATTTTCCATCCGCATCAATAGACGAAATAGTCCCGATACTTGCATGACTGTGTGTGGACCAACCAAATCTAGGTTGCCCCACACATTTCTTAATCCTCACTCGTTGCCCCACATTGAGCCTAGCTGTTCCTGCTAGATGAGTGGCAGGTCCAACCCATTTTTCTTGCTCACCGCAAAATGCAACGTGAATAGTTCCATCGAACATATCATTTTCATATCCTATTCCATGAACCACACCTATGCTTCCAGGTTTCAGAGACTTCCAGCAACCAGATTCATCCTTCAGCCTAACCCAATTGCCAACTTCAAACATTTCCTCCTTCTCAAGGTCAGCAGGGTCTCCTCTCCACTGTCCTGACATGCCAAAAAGAGCCACTCTTACTTCTCCATCTGCATGCACGCCAGATATTATGCCTCTAGAATCAGGGCTAGCACCTCTCCAGCCCCATCTTGGCTCAACAATTCCAGCCCGAAATCGAACATAGTTCCCTACTCTAAGACATGGGACCTTCTCAATGTCCATGAAATGAGTGATCAATTTTCCCTTCCTAAAACACCCAGCCACCTCCAAGTATCCAGAGTCTTGTATACTATGAACAACAGCTATATTTTCTTTTCCGATGATATTCCGGTCGTATGTGGGTCTACTAGCCCCAAAAGTTGGTGGTTTCACACGCACCCAATCTCCAACTTCAAAGCCTGTAAGTCTCTCAGCATCACCTGGAGCTACCTTCCACAAGTTAATCCTACCAGCAACTTTGACCTGCAAAAACCAAAAATTCAGTAAAAACTTTGGAAGAATAATAATATATCGAACATAATAACACTATCTTTCTCACGTTCAAAGTTCCATCCATATCGATTCTTGATATTGTCCCAACAGTTGCAGCAGTTTCATTTGACCATCCTAATCGTGGTTGAGATATGGTTGGCATCACATGAATTTTATCTCCTAGCTCAAAGGGCTGTACTTTCTCCATATCTGCCACTGAGCATAAAAATGGCTTACTCCTAGAGCAGAATGCAACACCCATATCACCATCATCTTCTAGACTATGGACAATCCCAATACTGTTCTGTGTCACATCTTCCCATCCATATTTGGGAGACGGTACTGAAGCTTTGACTCTCACCCAGTCACCGACCTGCGTGACAAATGTCTCAAAGACTTGGTATTTTGCCCGAGAGATCTGCATGTTGACTTGTATAGAAATAAGTTTTCAGAGACGAAGCATACCATAAAATTTTCAACCATCTCCATATCAGAAGGATCAGCTTGCCATGCTGTTGAACGGTTTGGAATTTCAATTATAAGTAGACCGTCACTCTCTATCTCAATTATCTTTCCTACGCTATGGTGTGTCTCTCCACCCCAAGAATACCTAGGCTCTGCAACAGACCTCTTTACACATACTTGATCACCAATCTACAAATAGATTAGTATAGTGCCAACAAAAAATATTTCAGAAAAGGAGAGAGCAAATTGTTGAGTGATAAATTGGTGGCAAATTTTAGTAACCATCTACCTAACTTACCCTGAATGGCTCCACAGGCTCAACTTCCTCAGGTTCACAGTGCCAAGGAGTGTTTAAGTAACAAAGACCTAGCAACAAGCTACTGTCAGGCCTGATGGAATGCACAATCCCAATGCTTCCAGGAGTCACAGCTTCCATGCCATGAATAGCGGTTGTTAATACAGGGCGAACACGGACCCAGTCACCCACCTTAAATTCTTCAACTCTTTCCATTTCAGCAGGATCAGCTCTCCATCCCCTAGATGCTCCAGGAAAACCAACCCGTAAGATACCATCATCATCAACACAGAGGACAGTACCAATACTGTCTTGTGATTGACCACGCCATCCAAACCTGCAGTGGAACAGCAGACATCTACTGATTTAGGCTTGGAAAAGGGAGGGAATCATCAATAACAACAATTAGAAGAAGAGCAAAGTAATAAACAATATTTTAAATTTGAAGAATAACATTCAAAAGGTATATAAAAGAAAACAAGAATAATAAGAATTTACACTAAATTTTATGAATCATGCCTGAGTGTTAACTTAAGAGGGTGTACCAAAACATCAAGTTGATAGCAAATTGAAGTCATATTAAAAAGTAAATGATCAGATAGGACAGAAACCCAATGCAAAATTATATGGTTAAGCAGCAAGTAAATTCATAAATAGTGCATAAGATGTTGTAGGACCTTGGTTCTTTAACGTCAGACTTCATCTTGACATGCTGTCCTCTGTCTAAAGGAATCACTTTAACAACCTCATTTGCCAAAACCCGCGCCTCTCGGCCCTCCGCAGTGCAGAAGGACACAATTAAATTTTCATTGTTCGGCACTGTTTGGACAAATCCAATACTTTTGTGATTGGCACCTTGCCAACCATAAGTTGGGTTTTCAACACTTCTTTTGAATCTCACCCAGTCTCCAACTTCATATCTGTTAACATAGTGTAAAATCTTCTTAAATAAAATTAGATATTATTACATTAAAAAGTACAATTATGTTCATGACAGATATTCAGACTATTCGTCCAGAAATACGTAGAGTACATTGCAACATTAAAGAAAAAAAAATTCAAGCATACATGGTTGGAGAAAGAAAAACTCCCTTGTCAATGAGTGCTTCCATCAGCTCCTCCGAGATCCATTCTCGAGGCAGGCCCTCAAGAAAATCACGCAACGTCCAACCCCTATATCATTGGCATCAACAACTGAATCATTTATTTTGGTTCGCTATATAGGGAAAAGAAGGCAATTGCAGAAGATAAAGATGGTTGAACTATCACTCTTTCAGAAGAATGATTCATGACAATAACAAAAAATATTGATAGGAACAGAAAACAATCAATCTCCTAAATAGAGTAGCCTGTAAAAAAACAAGCTTCAACTTTTTTCTTACTGAGATCACGACATCAAGTCATTAATTTAACCATGAAACAGCAAGATAATACAACAAATTCCTAAACAAGTACTTGCCTGTGGTTTCGCACATCAACAGCAGGAGATGGGTACAGCAACATAACAACAATCCAATTGAGATTTTCACGGATCATTTTTGCTGCATCAGCTGCTATGTGGAAGGCATTGTCACCATCATCATCCTGACATAGCAAAATTTTAAATTAGCAAGATGTCCAATTATTTGAGGAATAAATGTTGATCTACCTCAAATACATTTCAGAAATAATAACATATGACAAGATAACATGAATGAAGTTAGATAACATGAATGAACTTCAAAAGGATATAAGCTAACTGCTTTCTTTACCAACCACAGTCTATCGAGTTTCAGGAGACACTATAAGCTACCTTGATTGTACACTTTCTGTTTTCACGGTTGCAACTTAACCAGCGTTAAATAATAAGGATTGGTTATTGAGCTTCATTAGCTATTATCTCGGAAGCTTTTGTAGATGATATAGCTGCTCAATGTTTTTAATTATGCAATTGCAATTTTGCTCTCGACATGATATTATAGTTCTTCCTCTCAAATCGCCATTACAGTTCTTGATTTTTATCCTCTCAAAGTTCTGTATTCTTCAATCAAGGAGGAGGACAATGGGCATGATACAACTGACCATAGCCTCCCCTCCTCCAGCCTTTAGCACATTTCTCCTACTGCTCTTTTTCCCTCCCCTCCCAATCTTTCATTTATGCACAACACCAATGCATTTTACGGTCTCACTTGCTACTGCATCACCACAGACCACACTAAGCCACAACCAGTATGCTCACTTCCTAAAGCTCTATACTATTGCTTTGTCTTCATTTCACTTTCCAAACTATCTCCCTGTAGTCGTTGATCTATAGCACTAATAATACTCACAGCCCTCCCCTCACAATGTAGTCAGTCGTACACCTTGTCTACTAAACCAATCTCTTTTCCATTAACTTGTCAAGAGCAGCATAGTCATTGCAACCCTCTCAATTTCACAAGGATTCATCATCTCCTTGTGCTTTCCTTCGGTAGCACATGAATATTTAGCTATATGTGCCCAATATTGTTATGGTCACCTCTTCGAAGCATCATCCTTCTGTATGGCAAAGAACATTGATCCACCTCTCTCCAAAGTGAGGACCCACCTTTACCCACGTGCAGGCACAGGCTCAGCAAAACACAATCACACAAGGATAAAGGTGCACCTAAGCGAAGCCCATGAGCAAGTGCAGTCTTATCTTCCTACAATTCATCCATAGGATCAGTTAAAAGAACGTAGCACATCCAAATGATCTAGTCATGCATCAAATATCTGTATCAGTCTAAACAGAGTGATCTAGTAAAATTTGAGCCAACCAGGTTCAGAATCACGCCCCAACTTTGTAGTGGAAGCTTTTTTTAAAGGCATCTCAAACTTCCACCTTTTTGTCAGTTTAGCTGGCTAATCTACATTTGCTTCTTTGCATTCAGCAGCATGGATCTCTTTGTTGCCCTTGCCTTCTTAAGTTTGAACTATAACTCCCTATTACATTGTCAACTATTTATCTATTGTTTTCCAACTATATATCTATTGTTTTCCAACTATTTATCTATTGTTTTCCAACATATCCCCCTGAATGCTCTTATCATAGTTAATGTCAAAACATCCTATCCCTCTTCCTTCCAGCATTTTCTCCACTTTTCTCTCTTTGTTGGTTGATTAGATATTGAAGCTTTATTGCTCTCTCATAGCATTTTTTTTCTACATTTCTCCCTTTTTATTGAGTAGATGCAAGGTTTTAAAAAAAGTGTTTCCAAGTGACATGTTGTCAGCCCACTACACATGATGACTATCATTTACTCAAAAAGAAAATACACCAGCCAATCCATCCAATTCATAATTTGACATAGAAAAAAAATGCATGTCAATCATACAGCAAACATACAATACAATAGGTCATATTTGTCAATAACATGCATATGATTAACTAAAGTGTTTGCCATTTGCAAAACAAATTTTAGTAAACACCTCAAAAGCCTATAGTCTAGACTTTCACAATCACAAGAACAACTTTTCTTTAACGAGAAAATCATTTTAAAGGTTCTCATTAAGTTCTTGATCATCATATGAACCTAGTTAGTTTCCCCCTTTTCACCACATAAATAGCTTATTTAGCTTGCCTAAGCACCTATCTTGCTTGCCTAGGTATCAGGGCTACCTATTCGAACCTGCATATCACATATGCGACACGTCATCCCTTATCTGTGACCTCCAAGGCTGCTTTTTAGGATGGTTAGTAGATAAATTCTATTCTCACATTTTCTCTCCCATTTAATCAATGAGATGTTTGGATTTACTCTTTCTTTGCTCTAGCATTTTCTCCTTTCTCTCTTTTGCCTCTTTTCTTCTTTTGTAGTTATAGGAGCCATAATCTCTCCTTCATCAATAATCTTTCACATTTTCCCTTTTACAGTTGAAAACTTTGCATTCCTGTATTTCTATAGTTTAAGGAGGTATTAAGAGAAAAAATGCAAAAAAAACATATCACAAAGCTGATTATGCCTTCAACAGAAATGTTACATCCAAGAAAACCAAGACACTATTATTCTCATCCAAAGAATTGATTGCTTACTGATGTCTTCATCAACCCTTTCGATGAGACTCATTTTACTACCTCCCCAATGCTCATTTGGTTATTACTATAAAAGAGTATTATGTTTGGCTTAGCTATTGACTTTTCTAATTAATTAAATTGCCCTTTCCTCTCAAACACTAGCAAGCTTAGCTAGCCAGGTATTTACAATTTCCTGTCCTCAGTTTAATGGAAAATGACACCATCACACCACATTTCTTTGTTGTGTTGCTACTGCAATTGAAGAAGTTCAATGACAAGATCTTCAACTAGAATTCCTCGTGTATCAAAGATTAAAGTAGAAAAAATGTAATTTTTTTATTAAACATTTGTAGTTCTCCAGTCTCAAAATTATTAAATTTGGATGCTAAACAATTTTTTCTTGCATATTATCTAGAGGACAATAGATGGCACTGTATCCAAACAAGGCCATAAGAAACCTCCATGTACTGAAAGAGGTTAACAGTTCAGAACTAGATTGAGTAGTAGATAGGATAATCACACAGATATTAACTCCCCACTTAAACTCGCTTAGAAGAACTTTTCATCTCAAACTACAAAAACAAGTTATCATATTACCTGCAAATTACAGTTTGCTCCAGCAGATAAAAGCAAACCAACACATGAATTTGAACCTCTATTCAATGCAACATGGAGAGGTATTGTATTTTGAGCATTCCTTATGTTCACATCAACCCCAGCTTCCAGAATGATCTAGTCATAAATATCAAAAAGAATTTCCATGTGAAGAGAAATCCAATAAATGGGAAAAAAAACACATGTGCAGTTGAGAGAAAACAAAATAGAACACTTCGATGCTACCTTAACTAAATCTGCATCATTTATCATTGCTGCGGTATGCAATGCTGTACGGTAGTGCAGTTCATCTTGGGCTGTGGGATCTGCACCAGCAGCTAACAACACTCTAACCAATTCCCGGCCCTCTATCAAAGAGTTTCAAGCCAATCAATTTCAATACTATAAAACACTTCAAACTAACAAGAAATTATGATAAAGAAGAATAATACAAATTGTAACTAAATGAAAAGCTCATCAACACCTATAAAATAACACAAAGTCCATAGCATTAACAAGTCCGTAGCATTATCTTAAATGTATTGAAGTTAAAGATCATTTCCAAATCAAAAGGTTCTCTAACAATAACATGATCAAACATCATATTGTTTCATTTAAAATATTTTGAATTTAATGATAATGCATTATCTGGTCAATACCTCCAGGAAACAAGCACATCATTAGATTTTGGATCTAACAATAATATATTATCTGGTCAAGCACCAATGGTCCTTTACAGCCTTCAGAATTGACATGTTTAAGCACCAAGGGGACCCATCACCCAAATGCCTAGGAATTTTGGATTGAAGTAGTTGTTGGCCTCTACATGGCATGAGAGGCAGATCTGCTCACACGGTGGAAAGCAAAGAGAATGTTCCAAAGGATGTGGGACTGCCAAATAAGGTTTATTCCATTATCAGTTTTGGTTTTGATATCAACCAAGAATACTAGTATCTCAATGTCAAGGTGGTGCCAACACTGGCATGGACATGCTTGGTTTGGACCATGCCATCATGGTTTTAGACTAGCCCACCCTTTGAACACTGCCAATTTTATTTGTTCACTACCAAAAACTAGATAATAACATTTTAAATTTTCATAGAAACAACTAAAAAAATATAACAAAATAATGAACTTATGCCATACCTTATTAATAATAGTAAAAGTATCACTACTAATGGCTCATTAGTAGGAGCCTCTACTAAGTAATACTGCCAGAATGGGTATCATGCAGACAGAAGCATTGATTCTTGTAGGGTATAAAGAGATTAACACCATAATTTTCCGGCACCAAGATTAAATATTTCTCATAGAAAATTTGGTATTTAAGCAATCTACTTGATTAACAATATGAAGCTAGACTAGCATAAATGAATTAGATCAGACATAGGTACAAATAGGTACTGAAGCTATGATTTGATTAGTGATCATATGATGCTTCAATAATATAGTGTTAGGGAAGTTGTTACGATGTATATCAATTATGGTTAAAATGAGCTTTCATTGGCTTATTAATTACTTAATCTATTACATATGTAGTTATATATATTATATAATAATACTTCATAGTATATAGTATCTGTCACATCTAAACCAATAATTAAACTGCATTGTATGTACGATGAATAACTATTGATAATTAATCTAAATTAGGTTTCATTTAGATTTAGATGACTCTCGAGTTGGTTTTAGTTAACTCAGTCCACACCAAAAAACAAGAATTGTGTGATTTGGTACAGGCAATACATAAATCACACAAGCAAAACAGATAATGTTCAGCCATGTCAACTAGTTCACTATATCCTTTTCTCATGCCAACTGTCATTCATTTGGAACTCAAGTGAAACGCTGCAAATCACCCATGTTGGCTAGCACTAAACAGAATTTTAAATATATGGTTGGTACAAAAAATCTAGCAAGTCAACCATTTCATTTTGAAAAAGTTGACTGTGATCAACCATCACATAATAACAACTAAGATAAAATTACAGAGCATGTTAAGGTTAAATTTGCCTCCACGGGTTGACGCAGTTGATACCTGCATAGGTGGTTGCTCCAATGTTAAGGTTAAATTTATCTCATGATCATAGCATTATCAGTGTGATCCCTTCATTTATACCTTGAAGCTTCTGTGTATTGTTGAGAGCTGATGGAAATGTTTATGTTTCTATCGTAAATAGATTAAATAGCAGTAGAAAGGTAAGAAAAACATAGTGTTACATTTGCATAAAGGGAAAACTACCAATTTCACGAGTTTTCTTGAGAGAAGAAGCCATGCACAATGCTGTTCCATTTGAACTTGGAATGTCTATGGCTTCATCAATATCCTCCTGCGATGCCAACTCAACCCACTTCTTCACCACTTCAACATTCCATGTCTCAATGCATAAATGCAAGGGCCTTTCATCAAAATGGTTATCAAAAAGTTTTTTAAAAAAAATCATGATAATGATAAGGATAAAGAAATTTCAAAGAAAAAGTCATTTTATGTTAATCATAACAGAATCAATATATCTAAGGAGCAACTCATGCAATAAGTAAAAGTTGATGATGCCAAAAAACATTAATGAATTAGTAATCTCAATATTTCATTTTATTCTTCTTGTGCCTTATTCCAAATATTCTTTTGTGGTGCAGTGCAATACAAAAACTTTCAACTATCTTATTATGGAAGTAAAGTTTCATGGAACCAATGCAGCATGCATGATAGCTCATAAAACATGGGAAAATGTGCTTAAAAGTTCTGTGTAACCTCACTCCATGTTTTTCTAAATATATGTTACATCTAATAGTTCTGCAGCAATATCAAAGAATTTTGCTAGACAAATTTCGAGTATTATTTGATTTGTGACAAGTGGAGTTAGGACCACATAGTTTTGTACACACAATTTAATTATTTGTTTAGAATAATCTAAGTATGTCAAGAAAAATTCTAATCAATTGTTTAAAATGAAATTAGCTAATAATTATAATTTATTCAAATTCTTTAAGCGGTAGCGTTTTGAAGTTTTTTCGTCTATGCTAGATCTACATCGTATGTAAACTTGTCATTTTTCTGAAGAACATACCAATCAATGTGGAATGTGAAATTGATTCTTTAGCAAGGGATGGGAACTAGATTTTTGGTAATCATTCCAACTACAATAATGCAATTAAATTGAAACTACCAATGATTGCCTTCTAAAACCAAGCACATCCTAAAGAAAAGGGGTTAACCAAATGGTAGTTTGTCTGTAGCTTCTGTATGGGAATGTTTAGACTTGCATAGCTCAATGGAGGGTAAGAGATATAGACGGCCCCAAACAATTGCAAATATAGTTTGACACCTCAATGGAGGGTAAGAGTTATATAGCTGGCCCCAAATAGTTAGAACAAATATAGTTTGACAAAGATGGTATATTAGTTGGTCGCATAGTATCCGAGGAGGAGAATGTAGATATTCATGCAACTAGAAAAGGCAATTTGAACTAACTGGACAATTATGCAATGTACTAAAGTGTGCTCCACGTGCAGTCGATTATGCATTTTAGACATGGGACTGCATTGAATATGCAATGAGGAGGCCAAACAGGAGAGTAGGTATCAAGCAGTTATATTTTCGCTTAAATGTACCAAATTTAAACTCCAGCTTCATACTAGAGGCAAGGGACTGCTTAACATCACATATAATCAAGTTTGTGTAACTATAATCAGCACTAACAATAATAAATTGTTGTCATAGGTATTACTTTCATGACCAATCACATAAATAATCCGAAACAGTAGCTAAATAACTGCAAGTGAAATGACTAGAAGTAATATGGTCATATAGACCAAGTCCTTATCATATTTTCATCTTGAACTACTATTTTTATAATTAAAAAAATACAATTATCATAATTTCATGACCAAGCAAAACACATAAAGGCCTTAGCAACATATTTTAGGTAACATCCATACTTTATTATGTAGCAAAATACCATCCTTTATAATAAGGGTAGTAAAATTTAGGTTCATGTAGCTAACAGGATACATTTAACTATAGATAAACAAGTAAATCTACAGATGGCTTGATGTAAACAAACCTGAACAGAAAGGACTCAGTACAAAAATAAGGTAATTGTTGAGCATGTTCAGAGATATGGACAAAAAAATCAGTCTTGAATTCACATGTTTACTAATAAATGCAGTTACACTTACATAGTCTTACGTTTTTCTCTGTGAATTCAGTATTCTCATTGATCTACATCCTCCATTTTCCAGAATAACAATAGCACAATCAGAGTATCGTTTTGAAATGGCTATATGCAAAACTGATTCGCCCTCATCATCGACTGCATTTGGATCAGCTCCAGCCAACAGTAATTCCTGTGAAAATTCAAATGGACGAGTTTAGGAAAATGAACACAACCAAAAGGCAATGTTCTGAAAAAAAATAATATGGATGCTTACTTTCATGCACTCTGGTTGGCCATGCAAAGCACATATATGTGTTAAAGAAGGGCCAAGGCCATCTCTCAGCCTGGAACTAACATTAGCAGATCTACTAATCAAAGCACGAACACACTCTGGAGAACCAGCAACCACAGCAAACACAATTGGAGGATCACCGTCTCTGTCTAAAATATCCACATCAGCTTCTTTAAAAGCCAAAATAGTCTTCACAAGCTCCACTGAACCTCGCCTACAAGCTAAATGCAGAGCAGTATGTCCCTCTGCATTTTGTGCTTCTAGAAGAGAACCAATTGAGTTCTTACTGTTTGAAGCTGCCTTTGCAAGCAGATCACTGCCAAACACAAGAAAGAAGTAATCCATGATGAACCTATTGGCTTAGAAGAATTGGCATGTGGTAATGCATTCTCATTTCCTCCAACATACCTCACACCACAAAAATTTCCTTCAGATATAAGTTGATGTAAAATATTTGGGTTACACTGAAAATCCTCTAACACGGATACAGGAGAAGGGTCTGAGGTATTATTGGTTGTAGTAGCTCTTGGAAACTCACTGTGCCAAGCAAATAAAAAAGAAAATTTTAATGTATAATAAAGAATTCGTGCATAATAAAGATAACAAGGGTAACAAACCCGTAAGGAGGACAGTGCAACCGTCGAGACAGGTAACATAGCACAAAAGAAACACATAAAAGAATTCTCCGTGGTAGCAAATCCCTTGTGAAAATCTTTTGTAATATATAAAACAACACATAACAACCATACAGCAAAGACTTGAACAGATAGCGATTATTAGTTTGGAGCTAAATAGATTCTAGATTAGGCAGACAGAAAAAGAGAAACTAGCATTAGGTATTCAATTCTTTGCAAGTAAAAAAATCAATCCTGATGCTTCCAGCTTAAGAACCATGAGTACAAAAACCATAATTTCTTGATTTGGATATGAATAAAACTATAAAAGGGAGAAGACAGATTAAAAAGGTCAATTGGCAAACATATTACATGTCCTATACTGCCTACTGATATTCTAATAAAACCTTCTCCTTGCTTGCTACTATTTTTCAAGAAGGATTTTGGCATCAAAACAACAAAATAAGTTATGTGTATGAGCTCATTTAACTAACATCATAAGCACACAACAGTTTACTTTTCTGGACTAGCAGGAGGACTCCGAGGAATTTCTTGTAGATGTCGAAGAAAGATTGCTAGCATTGAATGAAAAGTTGGCCTTTTTGAAGGTTTGAATTGCAGACAATCACCAATCATCTTCCATAGATCTCTAGGAATTCCAACACCGACTATGCTTGCATATTGAGGGGGCAATTTCCGTGCCTTGACAACAGACCGATAAATCTCTTCGGTACTTTGTCCGGACCATCTGCATAGAAACTTATAAATGTACTATAACAAAACATTCAAGGAAGTAAGTGAAGTGTTTAGATGACCTACGGGGCAGATCCAGTACACATTTCCACAAGAGTACAGCCAAAACTCCAAGCATCAGACTCAGAAGATATACCAATTGCATCATCCCAAAATAAATTTAGTGATTTCTTGACGGGCTCCCATGCCTCAGGAGCTGTGTAATGAGGGCTTAGCATTGTACAATCCATGCATGAATGCAAACTCGAAGGGCATCCCTCAGCAACTGATTGGGCTTTTCGGCACATAGGTCTTTTTAGAATAGCTGGAAGCCCATAATCTGAGACCACTGCACGGTAATTTGAATCCAAAAGAAGGTTTGATGGTTTCAAACTCATGCAAACAATACCAGCAGCATGGAGCTCTGCCACACCACGAGCAATATCCGCCCCATACCTGTGACAAATACCATACAGCATATCAAGCTTAACATACTAAAGAAGTTGCCAAGAAGAGAGATTCACAAACAAAGACTTATCTATAGGGTACAAGAGACATCAAGTTAATGATCATTCCAACTAAGCAAACAAATATTACATAGGTGCCACAGGAAGAAGTTGGAATTGCACTTGACGGATGCATCAAGCTAATAGCGCACATATGTTTTTTGTAGTCATTGCTACCTTTTCCAAGAAGCAGAATGCAACATAATAAGTAGTTGTTAGCAAGGTTATATACCTATTGTGTAATATATCTTACTAATTTTCTCAGAGAAGTAAAACTATGTCCATACTACTCGCTTCTTCTCTCAATACATGTATTCTAGTGTGGTCCCACCAACGACTCTCCTACAGTTAAAAGGCTTCCAAGATCCCTTAGATAGGTACTACAGGCCACCCTAAAGGTTAAATGCAGCTTGTAGTGTTTGATTCACCTGGGTACATTTCATGCCATTCATGAATGTGTGCTTCGAGGGGGTTCAATAGAGATGATTCAGGTCATGAGGATATGGAGCACTAGTCCCAGTGTATTTATCAAATGAAGAGGACCTTGTAAGCAATTTCCATGGATGGCTTAGGAGAAGCTTAAGAGAAAGATCAAATGTTGTCCAGATCAATGTGAAAATGGAAACAGAAAAGGTACACCTTCCCTTGCTATAAGTTTTGGCGAAAAGATAAAATGGTGGCCAGAAAATCATAAGGATACTGCCCTCTAGTATATATTAGAGAGGCTGTTAAACAGAGTTTGAATTTCAAGTAGTTCTAAGGATCTATCGTTGTCATATATTAATCTTGCCTCCTGCAAATCCCATTAACAGCTAGAAAGGCACGAATGGATCCCCCAAAAAGTAGTTCTGAACACCTAAACAGGTGTTCATCATTTGCATCATTCAAGAGCATTGCGGTCTCTTTCCTGAATCAGTCTGTTGCAATTAGAATATTATAAGTCTCCTCAGCATGATTTTCATCTCTTTTTTAATTAGATCAATTGTTCCTGTCTTTTACATTTTTATTGATCTTGCTCTAGGGAGCTCTCTTTTACCCTTCTTTGAATCAGAGAACCAATGATCTAGCAAGGACATCCACAAGGTAAGATGGGTGGAATTGCATTCCCCACATTTCTGCTCTTATCTGTTAGCATGTAGAGAGCATTTAAAAGGCCGAAAACCCTCTTGGGTCTAAATGGAAAATTAGAGTTCCTGAAGTTAAATGGTGACTAAGCAAACTGGCGGATGACCAAACTAAACGAAGGTTCTACCCTATCTTAGATTGATGGCTTCAGGGGCCAATTACCTCTATGGAAGGAAAGCAGTTAGAGAAAGTAAACAGGTACGCAAAGAAATTTATGTGGGAAAAACAGATAAGGAAAAGTTTTCCCTGGTTTGTCTTTCTTTCCAAGGAAGGAAAGAGGAAGGGAAATTTTAATTTATAAAGCTGTTTGTTTACAAACATTAAACAAATGATTAACACAATAGTGTCCAAGAAAAAACTGGGTAGGTCTTATTTTGACTAGGATCACTGGTCAAAGTTGTCATCAGTATTGCTTTTGTCCAAATCAAACTTAAACAATTTGTGAAGAAGCTGAGCGAGCTTCTTTCTTCCCTCCTTGGGAGAACCTTTTTCCCCTGACACCTTTCTTTTTGAGTGTTCTTAGTAGGAAGTTGGCCCTACTTTGATCTATATCCTACTAACATTTCTATAGAGGAACTTTGTTTTCATGATTGAGAGTTGAAGTAGGGATTGACCATATTAACATTGGTTCCTCAACTAGTATGTACAAAATTACGATGACACTTGTTCAGAAAACAGATGAATTAAATAAATATATGTTATCAGTTAATCATCCCTTGGATTAGATTTATCTTAAGAAAATATCACGTGAAGGTTTAAAAAGAATATGCAGATTCTAACCCAAAAAAAAAATAAAGCATATAAATATGTATGCAGTCGAACCATTGCATAATATAGATGGTATTGGCCCATATGCTTTTAGAAAAATGGCATTGATTATATTAACAACATCAGCTAATATCACATTGACCTCAGCAGTCCACAGAATATGCTCTTGTTTGTTTACTAGGTAGAAATTGGTCTAATTGAATCGTCATAACTTGGAATTAGCAAGGACTTTAACAAGCCGAAGGCTGATTTAGTTAACATAATCTCTATGTGATCATAAGTGGATGCAATGTACTGCATGAGCATATGGAGCTTGAGTGAATAAATTTCAAAAAAAAATCATTTTAGTAAATTGCTTGTGATACTTTGGCATATTATGACGCAATCAAATGGTTCCTAGATGTATCTTATCTTTTTTCACTGGACCTAATCATCATATTTCTTTCCTTATCTTATTATTGCAGGATGGGTAACAAAATCAAGACATTACAACAAAGTTATTGCATTATTATAAAAAATTGAAGAAAGCCAAAGTATACTTCAAATAAGGGATTGAATCCCTGCCCTTTCTTAATTGAATTCAGGCAAGTCATGAAAACTACTTTGCAAACTCAGCCCAAGATGTTATATATTATATGGTGGATGTTCCTAACGAGTAGGGCGACAAGGAAAGATGTAACTGAAACAGTGAAAAATGCACCTCTAGCACCCACAACAATTTTTAATCTCATCATCCCAAATTAGCCGACCCCACATAGTGGGATAAGGCTTGGTTGTTGTTATATCATCACAAATTACTTCCTAATCAAATTGTGTTTGACTTTGGATAGATTAGTGGGTTAAATGGGTTAACTCCCAATGGACCAGGGATAAGACTGTTTTAACTTCCTTCACTCAGAGAAATCTATAACATTGTATGTCAACTCCATACCAACTAAAAGGAACTCAAGACTTTACTGACACCTTGGTTGTGACCAAGGATGGTGGTGACCATGATACATCTTTAAATTTTGATGGCCTACAAAGTAGAATTACTGGCCCAAGTCTTAACTTGATCAAGGAATGACTGCATTTGACTACATGGATGTTATATCATTTTTGCAAGACATGCGTGGAGCTACAGGCAATGTGAAATTTAGCATGGTGAAATAACAACAAGAAGCCATGAGTCCTAACTATCTGTGGTAGGCTAAATATATCTTTTCCTTCTATTAAACGATATATTGTTATTTGCTAGAAATATTTTATTAAAAATACCTTTTTTAGTTTAGTTAAAGTGAGTTTTCTTATTATTAAAGCTATATTTCATACATTTAATTCTACTGTGTGTAAACCATTTAGTCTTCAAAGCTCTTGTATGCAATTGATTGAACTTTATTGCTTTGAATCATGAAAAGTTCTCTCAATTGATCATTAGGCATACATAATATTTCCTCCTACTTAGTGTTTTACAATTTGTAATAAATGTAAAATTTCAAAATCATTGCACCGCCTTTGTCCCTACTAATTCGGAAAGTGTATTAGACTGATCGACAAGACATTTTGTACAACTTGGGGAAATTTTGTTATATGAAGAAAACTTTTAACTCTTTGAGCATAGATGAGTTGGGCTGATTTGTAAACAAAAGATTGGTCATTTTCTACCAAAGTACACTTGTTGTCTTGTTGCCTAGGCTAGAGAGCAATTCACGAATGGAAGACTAAAAACAGGACAAACAGGCAAATATCCTAGGCTCCTAGCTACACAAACCATGTCTTTTTACACATTCAATGACCATGCATTTCATAGCTAGAGCAAATGTCCTAGTAAATGGTACCCATTACTTACAAACTAATTAATCAATCTTACTGATTCATTCGAAGCATGGTATATTAAGAAGACAAGAACCTGAGTATCTGCTCCAATGTAAGACGGCCTTTGTTCTGCTGCATTTCTGACTGGATGGAGCTAGTGAACCTGTCCATAACGAGGCACAAGTATCCATCCGTCTGTCTCACCCCGTGAAAGGTACAAATGTTCCTGCACCACATGGAAGCTTGGCGCAGGTTCTCCAGCCGACTCTTCAACCACACCCCGTCGGTGTCCTCCGTGAGCGCAATGCGCTTCACCGCCACCAGGTGTCGACAACTCCCACCATTTTGACTCGAGGAAGGGGAACCCTTAGACAGCACAGCAGACCACACCTCCTGCCCTACTCGCCGCCCTTCTCCGAGCCTCCTTAGCAGCTTGAGTTCGTGGTGGAGGCCAAGGTCAATAGCCGTAGTGGAGGCCGCGCTAGTGCTGGCAGCGGTGCAGCAACCGGCGTGGGAGGACAATCCAGGCCTCCCGCGGCGGCCGCCCCCGTGGGAAATGTAATCGTCTTCGAGGTCATGATCTTCCTCCCCCTGACCATTCCCCTCTTCGTCATCGTCGGTGAAGTCGTAGTCGAAGGAAGGGGAGGAGGTCGAGGAGGCGAGGAGGGAGAGGATAGGGAAGTTCTTGCGGAGCGCGTGGACGCTGTTGCCGACGTGGGTCGGGAGGCGGCAGCGCGGACAGCAAAGGGAGGTACCGGCGGAGGCGGCGAACATCTTGGAGAGGCAGGCCTTGCAGAAGCCATGGCCGCAGTGGAGGAGCAGAGGGGCGCGCTCCTCCTCGTCGTAGCGCGAATGGCACAGGGAGCAGCAGGGCACCCTCATGGCAAGCGATCCCCTCTCTCCGCCTCCTCCTCCTCCTCCTCCTCCTCCTCCGCCTCAATTTCCCCGATCGCTCCTCCCGAACGAGGGTTTCGGGGAGGAGTAAAAGCGGATCACTAGCCGGAAGAGGTGACGAGTGAAATATGAGTCGCTAATTAGCTGCTGATCACTTCACTTGGCAGGAGCCAGGACGGATTGGACTTTGGAGAGAGAGAGAGAGACGATCTTCCTTTTCTGCTCTTTCCTTTTTTTCCTCCGGAACACTACGACGGTCTTCCCTTGCAGCTTGCCCAACTTTCCGCGGTGGGTGCCTCCCTTTTTATTTCATTTCATTCCATTTCCTTTCTAAATGTACAATTATACGGTTGAATGTTTTAGTCGGAAATTGGGATCGCATTTAGGTGAACACGCGACGAAAAATCCAGTGAGTTGCGAGACGTCCGACTAAAATATCTCGTCTTAAAAAAGATGGGGTGGTGGCCAATAAATAAGATTTATGGACGAATTTAGAATAATCAAGTAAAATGTGACTTTCATCTTTCCTTGATTCTACGGTCAGTTTATTTGAAATTGCAGAAATTTAAATTAAAAAATAATTTTTAAATCTTTCAACAAATAGTTTTTAGCGATCATCTCAAAATTAGACAAAATTTAACAAATGAAAAAAAAAAAATAGCGCATGTACCTTTTTTTATTTATAAAATTACATTATATAAAAAAAATAACATATGTATCCTTCTTAACTCATAAAATTATATTATATACCTAACAAATAATACATATTTTTTTTATTTATAAAATTATATTATATGTATTTATAATTCTCTATGAAAGATAATTTTTCATTATAAATACTTTTTCCCTCCTCGTCTGCATTTTAGAGTTGACAGAGCACTAATCTATCTACACGGGCCTTATTCAACCATTGAGCCCTTGTGAGGACTATGTGCTAGTAATACTCTATTGACACCATCTGGTCATTGGTTTAGGCTTTAATGCATGATTAAATCACAAAAATGCAAGATAAATGGAGTGGCTTCGAGCATGTTAGTTAATTCAAAAAGATGTCCTTGGAATCATGGTGCCATAATAGGATATTTAGATTGTCTTCAAGATACCCACAGTCCTAACCCCAGCTACGGCGTATTTGTAAGAATTTTTTTTCCAAATGAGTGGCGTAATCAAAGGACGCTAGATTTTTGGGCTGATCATGATTTACCCTGATGATCAATAAAAAAAAATTTTGGACCGAAACGGTCACTCTGAAGATGGAATTATCATTTGTTTTTAGTTAATTCAAAGAGATAAATATTATGTCAATCCAGTTTGGAGTCCCTGTCTAGTTCTAGTGCTGGCTTTTTTCATGCCAACCCGCGGACACACCGAGTGAGTTTTCATCGGTAGATTCATGCGGACCAGTTT
>JBBMJZ010026962.1:0-10385 GCA_037833815.1 Zingiber zerumbet
TTTTATTGTTTATTTAGCATATTGAAAAGAGTTTTATTAATGAATATGGTTCGTGAACATTGTTCATGAACGTTGTTTACGAACATTGTTCACGAACGTTAACGAGCTGAACACATATGTGTTCAAACTTGTTTGTTTAGCTTAACGAGCTGTTCAAGCTTGTTTGTTTAATTAATTTTATGTATTTTGAATGAACATAAACAAGCTCTTAACAAGCTGAACACTAAATTTATTCATGAACGTTTGATTCATTTACCGTCCTATGCACAAACATCTATGCTACAGTAATTCTCCACCGAAAAGCTCTTCAGGGAGAGTTAATTATCCCGATCGGTAGATTCAGCAGTTGCTGCAGTGACAGACTGCACAGCAGCAGACTTTTGTCCTCCACTACGCTCCTCGCTCGCTTACTCCGAGTTCACGTTCCTGTGTTCCTATTATAAATCCATTAACTACGTTCCCTGTTTCCACTCCACTCTTCGCTCGCCTGGATGCCGCCCCTCACCATGACAAGCCTCTTCTGCGGTTCCTTCTTTCTCTTCCTCGTGCTCCTCACCGGAGCCGACGCCGGCGGGGAGAAGAAGGCCGCGGCCGGCTCGAAGCCGTGGATGGACACTGGTGGACTGAGCCGCGCGGCGTTCCCGGCAGGGTTCACGTTTGGGACAGCGGCGTCGGCTTACCAAGTGGAGGGGATGGCGCACAAGGACGGCCGTGGCCCCAGCATCTGGGACGCCTTCGTTAAGATCCCAGGTAAGTTCAGGGCATATGCCTTGGAACCAGCTCCCGTGGTCTCACAGTTCATGCTTCAATCTGTCTGTTTTGTTTACTTGAGCAGGGCAGATTGCTAATAATGCCACCGGCGATGTCACTGTGGACGAGTACCATCGCTACAAGGTAAATCTGATTCGTCATTCCTTATGTGAATAGAAGTATTTTCAAAGTTCTAGAGCAACAAATTTGGTTGGGGAATTCTTGATTCGGAGCATGATGTTGTGTTATAGTTTTTGCTAGTGCATTTAGTTGTTTGTAAGAAGATGCTCAATCACCCTGGTTTAAGAAACACTGTTGACAGATTTTGAGAAAGAAAGGAATGTTTTCTATTTAATTCAAGTTTTGTCATGAAATATCTGCTGCACAGGAAGATGTGGATATCATGAAAAAGATGAATTTCGATGCATATCGGTTCTCGATCTCTTGGTCCCGGATTTTCCCAGGTATTCAGTAAACATTAATTTGACAGTCATCTTTTATGCTATCCATCTTATTGCACAGTTTGTTGTTGTTGTTATTATCGTCATATTTAATTTTCTTTCTCAAACATGTAGAGGGAGCAGGAAGAGTGAACTGGAAGGGAGTGGCTTACTACAGCAGACTGATAGACTACTTGATCCAGCAAGGTAGGATACCATGAAGTTATGATTCAAACAGAAACCAAAGTTTTTGATCATAAAGTAGGAGCCCTGCACTAAATGTTATCAACATTTCTCTTCTAGGCATTACTCCCTATGCAAATCTCTATCACTATGACCTCCCAGAAGCACTAGAGAAGAAGTACAATGGCTTGTTGAGCAAACAGATAGTGTAAATTCCTGTTCTTTACAATCTTTCAATTTTTTGTACTGCTGCTTGTTTTATCAGTAAATTTATGTCATACTAATGTATTAGAAGTAGCCTAAACTACGATTACGAAAACTCCATCACATATAAAAAAAACTCTAAATATTGATGCAACTTAATTTCAGTTCATCTACTGTCATTTCTGAACTCAGATATTAAAGAAGTAACTGAATTTCTGAAGTAGAAAATGAATCCATCACACCCAAACTTAGCAGAGAGAAATATAACTTTGCTCATAATCTGGAAGCTATTGATTTGACAGTAGAAGAGAATAAAGTCTAAATTGAAGAGATCAAATGCCTGAATTTTTTTTTACTGATACTACTTATCCATCTGTGTTTGCTATGCAGGGAAGATTTCGCTAATTATGCAGATTTCTGTTTCAAGGTTTTTGGCGATAGGGTGAAATATTGGATGACATTCAATGAGCCAAGGGTAGTAGCAGCTCTTGGCTATGATGATGGTACATTTGCTCCTGGAAGGTGCTCAAACTGTTCAGCTGGCAACTCTGCTACTGAGCCTTATATTGTTGCACACAATTTGATTCTATCTCACGCCGCAGCTGTTAGAAGATACCGCGAGAAGTATCAGGTGATTACATCCTTCAACTCAATTTCTAATTTATATTTGAATGAAAAGCAAAGGCATCATCTTTAGGTGTTTAATTGCCCTAATATCGACAATATGATTTGCAATCTGGCAAACTATCTGAGACAACAATTAGCATGGAAATTACACAGTTATACTTGTCTTCATGCTATAATTTTTTATAGGCCCTGTTGATTTGATGATAGAAATGTTGCTACATAATCAGGCTCAACAAAAAGGTAGAATCGGAATACTCTTGGACTTTGTTTGGTATGAACCACTGACAGATTCAAAGGATGACCAAGACGCAGCACAAAGATCAAGGGATTTTCACATCGGATGGTAAAAATTCTCACAAACAGCATTTATCAAATGAAATATGGATAATAAGATACAGATAAAGGACACTCTATATTTCTCCAGGTTTCTGCACCCAATCATTTACGGCGAGTATCCGAAGTCAATGCAAATGATTGTTCGCGAAAGGCTACCGAGATTCACAGAAGAAGAAATCAAAATCGTCAAGGGTTCGATTGATTATGTGGGCATCAATCAATACACTGCCTACTATATAAGCAATCCTCAACATCCCAACCAAGGAAAACCCACTCGATATCAATCAGACTGGAATGCTCAATTTTGGTGTAAGTTACCTGCTCACACTACTACTGGATGCATGAACAACTCTTGAAAATGCTTGAACTATACTTTGTCTTTGCAGACGAGCGCAACGGTGTGCCAATTGGTCCGAGAGTAAGGCATTTCTCCCTGTTCTTCTTGTTAATGTAGTAGTTTAAGTAATGATTAATATTCACAGCACCAATGTTTTACCAATTGCAGGCACACTCCACCTGGCTTTACATTGTTCCATGGGGAATGTACAAAGCTGTGACTTATGTAAAGGAGCACTATGGCAATCCTGTTGTAATCTTATCAGAAAATGGTACAGGAGATCCATTTCCTCTTCTACTCAGCAGTATCTCTTTGCCATTTCGACTCATGATCAATAACCTTGGTCGCAGGAATGGACGATCCTGGTAACGTCACTCTTCGACAGGGTCTGCATGACACGGTCCGAATCAACTACTACAGGAGCTACATAAGCCAGCTGAAGAGGGCGATCGACGACGGTGCCCACGTCATAGGCTATTTTGCGTGGTCCTTGCTCGACAACTTCGAGTGGAGGTCAGGATACACGTCAAGGTTTGGACTCGTTTACATCGACTACAAGACCCTCCGGCGGTACCCGAAGATGTCAGCCTATTGGTTCAGGCAGATGCTGCAAAGAGGTAATTAAGAAGCAGTGATTAGTCGAGGATGACTGCGCTGTTTCATGTTTCGTTGTATTATCATCTCGCTACGTTGTGTATCGTGTAGCTCTGCTGAAGTAGCTGCCGACAGAGCTTGCATTCGAGCATGCCAATAAAGGAGGTTTAGACGCTGTCGATCGTGGAACCTTTTGTTTCGGTCCCAGTCATTGCAATTCTGTCCTATCTTTATGTTAAAATTTATTGGCTAGTTATAATTATCAACAATGATCCTGTCAAGAATCTGAGAAGACGAAACCGTTCATATGATTGTGATATGGTTGGAATGTTGACCGTATTTCCATGACCTAGAGTGGAGTAAGGTGATGAGCTATCTTCTATGTTGACCCAGTCATCAGAAGATTTTCGGTCAACGCTACCTGCAGCCAGCGATCGGGTTGCCTCGGTCCTGGTACCCCGATGCTCGAGGCGAATCCCACGAATATATAAGTAGTCGAATAATAGTAGAACAACAAAATAAATATATGATGAGTACAGTGACGTACCCTGACCGGGGGGGGGGCCCTCCGATGGAATGATGAGCTGGTTGCAATGTTAATCGAGTCGTTGTGGCCGTAAAGGGTAGATGAATGTGAGTCGGCTGAGGAGCCGGATCTGGGGACGACGACATGGAATCCAGTGCATCATTGATCCAAAAGGTGACACATAGGCTGAAATAGGACAATGTCACCGAGACTCGAATACCACAACGGCTCGCAGGCCGGAACACAGCACCCCGGCGGGATAATACTAATGACTCACAATCATACTAATGGTACGACAAGCGACACACAATGTCTCGATGGCCGGCACACAACAAAGGTCTGTGCCGAAAGCGGTGGAGACAACGGCTGTAAAGCCGCCGGAGTCAGCTGTAGGGCCGCCGGAGTTGGCTATAGGGCCGTCGGAGTCAGCTGTAGGGATCGGAAAAGGCAAATAATGGAGACAGAGAGAGGGCAGCGGCAATGGCACTATAAGGCCGGCAAAGGTCATAGATCGAAGAGAGGTGAGGCGGTCGTGGTTTGGAAGCTGTGTGTCGAGTCCGTCCGATGGCAACAACAACGTGAGGAGGAGAAGGGGAGTGACGGCTGGCGTCCTCGCGAAGGCGATGTCGGCATGCCAGCGATGAAGGAGAAAGCGGCGACGACTGAGGCATGAAGAGGAGGTAGTGGCGCTGGCGTAAGATGATGGCAGCGGCGACGTCAGCCGGCAGCGACTTGGAAGGATATGAACTGCCGGTGTGCCAGCGATCTCTGGCGGAGGCGCCGACCCCTGTTCGAGCAGGTGGCGACAAGAGAAAAAAGCACGTAGGCTTTCCCTTTGTCAACAGTGCCTTCTCCTCACTTAAAGTCCTTACCAGCCGAATGACAAAAATGCACTTCTCCATCTCTATAATCTCTTTTAGCCCCTGCGATACATCCGCATCAAACAATATGAACGTGTCGAGAAAGATTCAGCGGCCGGCGCCGCGGGATTCAAATTCCGGCGGCGAATTGCACACAAACATGCTGAATTATTCAAATATGACAGCGCCTACGTCACCAGCTATTCGTCATCGCTTTCCTTATGGGAGTGACGATCGTAATGGATACGGCCTGCAAAAGGCATCTTAACATCGGTCAACAATTTGGTAAATTGACATAAATCTAAATAGTCATTGGTCAAACGTTGTGTTTTTTTTATATTTTATGACGGCGTCAACCTTGATAAAGATAATTTCTACGGTCTACGGATCTATAAATATTTCTTCACGAATCGATCGGTTGCCTGCATCTTAGTAAACACCCACCTTGTTATTGGGGTAATGCTTATTGTAGCTGAGGGGATGGACGGAGCAGCTGGTGATGCAAGAGGAAAACGAAAGGCGGCGACGCCGACGACGGCGAGGCAGGGCGACCGAGATCATGACGGGGACGAGGAGGAAGAGATAAAGCAGTTCTACGCTCTGATCGGCAAGATCAGAGAGATTAAGGAATCGCTCTCGGGATCGACGACCACTGCGCCCAAGCGTTCTAAAGCAGCGCCGACGCTATGGATGCCGACGTTTAAGATGGAGGACTTTCAGCATCGCGGTGAGGCGGAGAGCTCGGCGGCGGCAGCGGAAGAAGAGGAGGAGAAGAGGAGGAAGGAGGAACATAGTAGCTTGGATCTCAATCTCTCCCTCTAATGCTCTGTTTTCTGACATGATTAAATAATTCTTAGAATTAACTTAATTTCTGAGAAAATTTCAACACTAGGAATCACCATGCGTGAAGATTATTGTTAGCCCCTTGAATTTGATGGCGTGGCTGGACATCAATATAATTCATGCCAATTTGTGACGATGATGAAGTAAATTAAGTTGTCGACGAAGTTGGTAGCGGCCGCAAGTAACAACACCGGAATCCCCTCTACCATTATTCACTTTTCTCGTTCGACGGTTCTTCCTTTCCCCGTGGCTCGCCACCGCAACAATACTGGAATCCTATTGAGAGAAAGGAGAAGAAACCCCTGGACTATATTTCACAGGACGACCCTTCTCTGCCACAATCCAACAATGCTGAATAGGCCCATGCGAAAGAACGTAAATTTCCTGTGGTTGAAGGTGTGTGATGAGGAATCCAGATGGAAAAGAAATGAGGTATTCCGCTCTTGGCTCCAGGAGAGGACGAGCGGAGGCTGAATCCTTGAGAATGTCATCATTCCTTAGTCGATCCAACCCCGTCGACGAACGAGGTCCGATCGGAAAATAGAAGAGACTCGATCAGCCTACCATCAAAGCATATTAATGGCACACTAATCCGATAGCCTAATATTCCTTTTTAGTATTTTGTGTAACGGTTGTCAGATAATCAAAGGAATATTTCTCATGTTATTTTTACGATAGAAGCTTCTATTCTGTAAAGCATAGAAATAGTGGGTCTATTTTCAAAAAATATTAGAATGGTTCGTCTTTTTTAGAAAATACATTGATATTCGTGCACAGAGGAAAAGTAATACTATATAAGAGGTTTCCTCTTAAATGTACAAGTATGCAACATTTAACACTCAGACCCCATAATTTATTTTAACTGTTCAATGTATTTCATTTTCTCTCGACTATTTACCTGACTTGAGCCTCATAGTATTACGTCGGGATCCCTCTCTGGCTTAATTGCTGATTTTTTTTTCTTCTACGTTCTTTTTTTTTACATGTAGAATCGTTGAACGCCCTCTACTTTTTGCTCAGAGTCACATTAGAGTCAACAATAAAATTATTTACCCAATACACCATCATTTTTTAAATTTCAGACATAATCCTTTCCCATGTCAACAGCTCAACAGCTGGTTGGTTTGTGAAGAATTAATACAAGTATGATGTTGCTACGTGTGTTTATGCTGATGATCATGAAAAACGCAAACAAAGATTTCCATATTGTTTTAGATGATAAAGATGGAGAACGAGGTGAAGCTCCAGTTGTCTGTATTGATGTTGCTATTAGATTTTATCACTATTTTAGAAAGCGTGATAAGATTGGATACCTATTCCAATCAATCCAAGCACAATACGGCACCTGCCTCTAGATCAATTCATCGTGGGCCATTGGATTCTATGGCAAAGACAAAGGATACTTTCGAAGGTTTTTGTTCACGTTCCATCCGGTCAGCCGAATTAAATGGAGCATCCTTGTTCACAGTCGACGAATCACCTTTTAGAGAATATTTTAATCTTTTGTACATGATTTTAAGGATTCAAACATCTCTTTAATCATTTTTTAGATAATTTTTAATTAATTAAAATTTAAAGTCAGGTCCTTACTTCCAGGGGCAGATCCAGAGAAGAAGCAGCATTGACGGTCGCCCCCCTGCCGACAATGGAACTAGAATCTATAATATTATAGAGTTCTACCAATAGAGATAAAGGATACTGTCCTTTAATCTATCTAAAAATCACTTCTTCATACTTAAATTTCTGGATCCGTCTCTGTTTACTTCCCAAGTAAGTTTAGTTACTCTTCTGTTACCACATGAATATGTCAAACAGGATAAGAATTGGGGCGGCGTACGAGACTGTCCATGCACAAGTCAAATAAGAGGCAGATTTGGAACGTGACTAATAAATATGAGGTTTGAATAATTGAATGTAATAGGTGCCTAAGTTTGCCGTGTCGAACTTGGGCAAAGCCCAAGGTGTATAGACTGACAAAGCAACAAAATGATGTGGACAAATAATTTTATACATGTGAGAAAGGTAGCTAGCAAAATTATCAGTGTCCAACCACCATCTATGCATTATAAATAGATAAGGTTGGAATGACAAAAGGGGAGTAATTGGGTGTGTGAATTTATGATGTTCTATGTTGTAATCCTTTATTTTTTTTGTGAATAATAAAAAAAGAAATCTTGTACACTGTGTGTTGCTTGCTTGTGACTTTTATTGGTCAGCTGTGTAAAGCATTCTTGTGAGCATTTGTGGTGCATTAGTTGATTGAATCAAGTGCGGTGCTTGATGATTGTGCAAGAATATTCCTAAAGCAGAAATTTTACTCTTGACAAATGATATCAGAGCATAAAAGATGCCTGAAAGTAATAACGAGTTCAGAGAATGAATTACGAAGGTTTAAACAGTTGTGTCCCAAAGGGAGTTGATGATTATAATCTGATTCCAAAGATTGTCAATTTAGAGGCTATTGTGGATTGAATTCAAGGGCCTTTGATGGAGGGAGTGACACATATTCGTAAGAATAATGAAGTGAATTAGTCATTCTGCAAAAGGGCAATGAGTTCTAATTCAAAAAATAAGGGCAGATGCGGAACAGTTTCGAAACTAAAATCCTTTGAGGGCGCAAAGTGCTAAGGAACTTGAATATTACTTGTGGAATATGGTGAAATATTTCTCTAATGTTAGAGTGTTTGAAATTGAAAATGTAACAATTTCCTATATGTAACTTGTTGGTGATGTGAAGTTATGACGAAGAACGTGCATGGTGGATGATATCAATGTTGATAGATAAAAAATTGACACTTTGGATCGGTTGGAAAAGGAAATGAAGAATCAATTTCTTCCAAACAACACTCTAGTTTACCCAAGATGGGTTGAAAGTTGAAACGTCTAAAAAAAAAATGATTTTGTGAGGGATATATTAAAGAATTTAGTTCTTTGATACTGGACATTCACAATATATCATAAGACATTGTACAAGCACATTCTCTACATTTAAACATGCTATGTTGATGAACTTTCTGTGAGAAGTTCGAAGAAGAAAAGAGACGAAGAAGAATAGGCGGCGTTGTAAAAAATCTGGAATATTATTCAGATTTAGTTTTGTTGTACATTCCTCATCATATATATAAACCACAGGTATATAACAATACACGTGGCAATTTAAATAAATAAAACAAAAGAATAAAAACTAATATAAGACTTATTTTATATTTTATCAATATAAGATTTATTCTATATTTTATACTTATTCTATACTTTATCATCCCCCCTCAAACTTAATGGTCTATGAAGAACATTAAGTTTGGAACGTAAGGAGAGAAATCTGAAAGTCGGCAGACTTTTGGTCAACGTATCCGCAAGCTGATCAGACGAGCGAGTGTATTGAACAAGCAGAGTTTGAGCTGCAACACGTTCCCTAACAAAATGGTAATCAATTTCAACGTGCTTGGTTCTGGCATGCAAGACCGGATTTGTAGAGAGGGAGATAGTGCTCATATTATCACAAAGAATACACGGTATAGAATCCAAAGGAATAAGAAGCTCACGAAGCAAAGATTCCAACCAGGCAATTTCAGCAGCTCCATTAGCAACAGCACGATATTCTGATTCAGTACTAGAACGTGACACAACCTTTTGCTTCGAAGAAGCCCATGAAACAAGATTACCTCCAAAAAGTATGTAATAGCCACTTGTACTATGACGATCATCCGGACAAGAAACCCAGTCAAAATCAGTATAACACACCAAAGATGGAGAGGAAATTGGAGAAATAGATAAACCATGGTATAAGGTTCCACGCAAATACCTTAAGATTTGCTTAACAGCTTGCCAATGTAAGACAGTAGGTGAATGCATGAACTGACATACTTTATTTACAGCAAAAGATAGATCAGGACGTGTCAGTGTGCAATACTAAAGAGCACCAACAACGCTGCAATAGTTTGAGCCACCTTCTATGGGAACACCATCATATAGAGACAAGGAAGTAGTTGAAGACATAGAGTATCAGAGGGTTTGGAGTCAAACATGCCTGATTTCTTCAAAACATCCATAATATATTTTGTTTGACTGAGATGCAAACCCTATCAGAGTAATGTACCTCAATACCCAAAAAATAATACAATTATCTAAGATCCTTCACAGTAAATTGTTTATTAAGAAAATCCATCAAGGAAGTAATAAGACTCTGTGTGTTACCAGTAATAATGATATCATCGATATAGGCAAGCACAATAAGAATACCACGGCTTGAAGAGAAGAAAAATAATGAGGTATCAGCCTTAGAACCAGAAAAACCCCAATTCAGAAGTGCTTGACTAAGTTTTGTAAACCATGCACGAGGCAACTGTTTCAACCCATACAATGATTTATGTAGTTTACACACTATATTTAGGCAAGAAGAATCAATGAACCTAGGAGGTTACTCCATATAAACTATCTCAGTAAGATCACCATGAAGAAAAATATTTTGAATATCAAGTTGACGAATAGGCCAATTGTGAGACACAACAATGGTAAGAACCACCCGAATTGTTTGAGGCTTGACAACATGACTAAGTTTCAGTATAGTCAATAGATGTAGTTTGATGATATCCTTTAGCAACCAAACGAGCCTTGTATCGATCAATAGAACCATCCGGTTTTAACTTCAAACGATAAACCCATTTACAACCAATAACTTTCATATT
>JBBMJZ010026981.1:0-10383 GCA_037833815.1 Zingiber zerumbet
TCTCTTATTTTTCTTTAAGGGTAAAAAAGAAAATTTTAATTTATTCCGATAGAAAATATGCAACTAACCAAACATTGCTTTTAAGAGGGATATCCATGCTCATACTCATTCTCATTCCACAATATAAAGATTCTCATTCCAATTTCTATTCCTAGAAAAGAACCAGACGTCCCCTAAGTGTTCATTTTGAAGGGCCTCCATCTTCACAACTTTTACTTTTTAAGTGCTCCAAATTCAAAGAGGCTTGCCTATTTTATATGAAAAATCAAATACATGATCATTTTTCCAATATGAATATAACATACTAAAGAAATAATACCCAGGTGCTCGAAGAAAGGTAAAATTATAGCTAAGCATTTCCTTTTTTTTCCATAAAAGCAAAAAAAAACTAAATATACAAATTTAATGAAAAGTAAGACAGATTAGCCATTTAAATTGAGTAGGATGTAATGCGGGAAATCGTCTAGATAGATTGTAAGTTCTGTAATAGTTGCAATGACAACTAAACACTTAATGCACGCCATATAAATTCTTACATATTCAACCCAGCAACACCATGAAAAAGGAGCAAGGTGTGTTTTACTTGTAGCGTGTCAATTTACCTTTTTATTCAATGCAGATATATTGATGATGATGACGACTAAGATGATGATGACGATGAAGACGATGCCAGGCTATGCTCTCTTAAACAAGATCACCAGAATTGTTGCAATTGCTAGAGCCAAAAGAGATGATCCAAAAGTAGAGTTCACGAATGATTTATCCTTCTCGTACCTGGTCTTTTGAAGGATAAAAACAACCTGCATGAAGGTGGATACTATATAAACATGATGGCAAATCATCATCAAGTAATATTTTGATTGGAGAAAAATATATATGGAAGATGATTTACAATGAATTAAATAGAAATATGATCTCAAACTTAGCATAGTACACGTAGAAACAACATAAGTAGGACGTTTGACAATGTTAATTACCTCTGACGATTCCCTTGCAAAGAAGTTATCGAGTGATTCTTTATAAAATACAGCAGCTCCCTCGATCCCTGCAGATGCCAAGAAAAGTTTAGGCAAATAATTAGTATATTTTGATTTGGAAATACAAACTTATACGTTGCTACTTGTACTTGGCATATTTATCTCACTGTTTGTTGTTTTTCAGTTTTAAGGGTGAAAGTCAAGTTGACCACACTAAAGTGAGCATCCAATATGGGTAGCTACGTTTTGTTCTCTAAAACTAGTTGGCAGTTTATACTTTATATTCTTGACTAGTGGACACTCTGAACATCAAACTTTTCGTATACAATATATTTTTCAGGAGATGATAGAAACATGTATATGAAAATGCCAACGACAATACTCACTTCTTTTTAGGTTCTTCATAATAGCTCAAGGCTTGCTGAAATTTATTCCAGAGCGGCCCAGTCTCCTGAAGGCTTACGTTCTCTGGCCCACTCATATAAGCTTGAATCACAAAGTGAAGATCTCTCTGTCTGTTTGGTTGTGTTGAAATAGAAGAGTAAGAACAAACTGATATGAAAAAATTGCAAACTGACATGTTCACACCAAAGATATTTTGATGAATGAATACAAGACCCAACTTAATTGAGTTTCAATGTCATCAACAGGCAACAAATAACAGTACCACTTTATTACCATTAATCTGCATCACTTATCTATCATCAAAATGAAGCAAAAATCTGCATTTATACGGGAACTAGTTCACTTTTGCGATTGCAAACTAACCTCCCCTTGTACACTGAAAGCCAGGCCAAATAAGCTGCGCCAAAGTACATGGACACAAAAGGATTGTAGAGATCATCAACTGACACAACTTTATATGCCCTATATTGAACATCTCTGCAACAGAAAATGTTGACATATTTACATTCGGACTAGAATTGTTTGGGGAAAAAATAAAAGCGCACATGATGTATTTTTAATTTAGCTAGTATTAGATAAAAGTCAGTAATACTTATAATCAACAACTAACTTGTATAACCAGGCAGCAGTAGGATAGTCAATTCCCAATAATCCTATGCGCGCACGTACACCATTTACGAATCGCATGCTACATATGTCGGCAAGAGCAGCTAGAGTCGTCTGTCATAGATCAACCATCATAAGGGAAATTTGAAACAACATATGTTGGCTGTATAACAAATAGTTAAACCAGTTAAGCAACTAAATAGATCAGAACAAAAAAGATCAAGAATTTAAATTTCAACAGTATGCCACTGACAAAAGACTAAATCAAATAACCTAAATGGGAAAATTTGATATGGGAGATCATGAGGATACAGGAGCTACTAAAAATAAAAGATCAGAAAACTGAATTCCTTATGCAAGCTGACCAAGAAAAGATAATGCTTAATCGGAAGAAACCAGATGCCATGAGTTAATAGGACATCACATTGAAGTTTATGAGGTTCATATACACAATCTTTCATTGTGATAAATTCTCAAGAGATAATTTGGTAGATTCTCCAGTTAGTGTTTTATCTTTCAATTACATGTGATGTGATTCAGTGTGCAAAATTCAAGATTAATTATTCTTTGCGAGGACATGAATTTTTCTTTGTGCTGTTAAGAACTTACAGGTTGTATTCCTTTGGAAACAAAGCACCTTGAAGTAATTATTTCAGCAACGGCCTGCAAAATGGAATACATACAAATTGGCATATAATGTGCATCATCAAGGATGATATAAAAGAAGGAATTTGTTTCCATGTTATTTTCAAAATCATTATATAATCATCAGAAAAAGTTCACAGCTGTGAGAGACAAATCATCATTCAAAAAAGAGTTGCAAGCATGATGATGATATGCAAGCATGAGCTATGCCACAACACCAGTGAGATCGAGTGGTAGAAAGCGATGCAGGTTTAGATCTATGGACAAAGAGGGATTCCTCCCTATCCAAATAGGAATATGCTTTCGGAATGTTCATACATGTATTGACACCAGATAAAGCTAGGATTTGATGACAGCATAAAGTTGCTCAGAGGACTAGAGGAGAGCTTTGTGAAGGGCAGAAAATATTGCTGAAGGAAAACCCCATCATTGTGTGCATGGGTTGAATAAAACCTGAGCATTATGGCCAATAAGACATCATGAAAATCGGCAGGCATTATTCAATCGATAAAGATGCAAAACAATCAAACAGAATTAAATACTAAGATGACCAGCATGATCAAAATCCCAATCCAACTTTTCATAGCAGCTGTCAAGTAACTGCAAATGTCCTTCATACTAGAGACCACAATCCCTAATAAGACAAGCATAGTTGGTCAATTCCTTATGTAAGAATCAAGTTACTCCACCAAATTTTACCTTCACTTCAACGCGAGAAAGATAAATTCTCTTCTCTGAATCATGGGAGAAACGCACTTTTCCAGGCCTCTCACCAGACTCTGTCCACTCCTTTAAAACTTCAGGATGCTTCCATAATTGTCCCATGTCTTCTGAAGATACTCTAATGTCCCAGTATGTCCACCCTTCACCTGATCCTATATAAGTAGCAGAATATCATTCCATCAGATTTAAAGAATGCACTTTCAAGTTTAAGGTATGAATACAAACTTAACATCTTAAAATTTATTCATTATAAAAAAAATCTGTGTTTTAGTTCCCACTCCTATTGTTCATTATGAGAATAGAAATGTTTTATGGCTAATCTTATATGTTGATTGATAAGATTCCAAGTGATTATATTCTTAGCTGTTCAATTTAAACTTTAAATGGCTTAGTCAAATTCCTTCTAATTTCACATAGAAGGAGCATCTAAGTGGAAAATAATATTATGGTTTGTGGAGGTAGGATAGAGACTGAAAGAGCAGGAATGAGTATTCTGAATATCAATGAAAACTCTTGGAAAAGCAAGCATAGAGAAAAATGCAGAGAGATGGTAACATTACTCACAGCTGACTACACATTCTTTTAGTTCCTTCTATCATTTATACATAAACACAATTCATTAAGTAACTAAAAAATAATTGGTTAATCATTTGCCTTAAATGTGACTGCATAGAATGTTCAAATAGTATTGTTGCATTACATTTAAGAGGATAACCTGAAGCTACAGAAAGTTGTTGAGCAGTGCCAAAAGCATCAATTGCCTCCTCCCTGCCAAAGAAATGAGAACATAAGTGCAATACATTTTATTTTGAGTTTATCAAAAAATAATATTAATAAAATTCTAGAATAGAATTATCTTCCTACCATCCAATAGTAAGGATCTTAATCTAATTTACCTGACTGACATAAATAAGTTCGAGTTGTGTAACTTGCTCTATTCAATCATATATAGGTGCTATGGTTTACCTTATATACTCTAGCAATAACTGAAAAGAAAATAAAGTGTCTCAAACATGCATTAAAATCCGATGGCCTAGTGCGGATCTCAACATCAAGAAGAAATTGCAATATTCTAATAGAAATAGCAATTTGAACTGTTCCTGATACATGTGAAGTTGCATTATCATATTCTAATAGAAATGGCAATTTGAACTGTTCCTGATACATGTGAAGTTGCATTATCTATTCGGAGGAAGAAGTTTAAAACAACAAAAAAATTAAAAAATAAAAAAATGAACCGCATCCGTATAATAATTGAGTTAGTCTTCCACAAATTAGTCAATGATACAACACAACCACAAAAAACAGTTATCCTTCTCATTTCCATCCATATCTTTTGTTTTTTTTTTAACCTTCCCATCCACAGTTTGACATTTTAGTGAAAAAAAAAATTATATTCCTACCAACTAACAAGTGTCAAATTATAGTCATTCTCTAATTCCCACAAGTATCAAATTATGCTGCCATTGAACAACCAGCTTGTCCAAAGTTCAAATGGCCAAGCCTGGATAGGGCCCATACAATTTCACTTATTTTCCTATTAATAGCCAGTGAAATGACAACAGACCAAAAAAGCTATGCAAAAATGAGAAACCAGTCAACCACCCTCCTGTCATCATAAATCAGTTCCAGTGTCATCTAGGCTGCCATGGATTCCTTCACTTACTTAAAAGAGTCATATGGTTTCAGCGGTCGGAACTCTGATAATGGTGACTTGTAAATTAGTAAATTACAATGCTATTCAATATATGACACAGCCAACAAGATCAAGCCACTTTCCCTGGCCGTGATTATATTGACAAGGAAGGAATGGCAATGATGGCAACACCACATCCTAAAAGTATCATGAGATCTGAAGAAGACAAACTCCTGGTGATTACTGTAACACAAGATTTAGAATCACTGGTAAAAACAATCTTCCCCAGATAACAATGACAAAAGAATGTTCTCTTGTCTAGAAGTGGATGACGGATGGCACAACATGAAATAGGCTATGATCAATCATATTGTCTTCATCAGGATGAAACAATTAAGCATAAAACAGTGACAGAGGTACAGGCAATAGGCCTATCAGACATGTAGAGTTCCACTAGGAAGCAGGCCAGAAAAGTTGGGGCACTGGGATTAACAATAAAACTTTGGGGATGAACTGAGTGTCACTCCATGGGCATGGAAGCCCTAATTTGCCATTTTTATTACTAATCAGGTAAGGTTCATGCTCATATTCATCATTCCCATAGACTGTCCAACTTTCTCCCTGTCACCCACCCCAACGACATTATGTTTAAAATTCCAAAAAGAAAGCTAAGTAAATATTTCAGAATGCAAGAGATTACTATTAAAGATGCATGGATATATACTTCACACTCAAATCAAATTAAGTCTACCTTACGGTATAGAAACTCTCTTTCACAGATAGATAGCGTCGATAATGGTCTAGTGTTGACTTGTGATTGGCCTTCTTGATACTCCCTCTGTAAGCTCTAATGATAAATTCTTCAGTCCTTTCTCTGTAACAGTAGCATTATTGAGAAAAGCAAATATACATGCATGACTACGGGGATATATATAACAATGATTTGGATTAGTTAAGTAAATGGTCCCTGAACTATCACCCAAATTACAAGTAGTCTGTTATTTTCCTTATTTCAATTTGATTATTAAACTTTACAAAACCCTCTAACCAAATCCATCATTAGTTTCATTTGAAAATCAGTAATATGTAGTTGATGTGGCCCCCGACTGAGCGTCCACGTCAAGTCAATCACAACATAATCACCTTCTTAAACAGACATAACACCAGCCATGTCAGCATCCTTCATTATTACACTGATGTGGAAATAATGTGGATGCTTCATTACCACATTCTCAATTGTCATCAAGTAAATCTAATGATGGGCTCATTGGAACAATTTAGAAAGTTCAATGATCCAGCTGAAGCAGAAAAGTAAAGTTCAGAACATATCTGAAACCTAGGTGATAGTTTAGGGTACATTTCTATATATTTAAACAACATGTTATAAAAAAATGCAATCTATGACGTACTTTCCATCCATACAAGACAACCACTTTATGTAAGCAGCTCCAAAGTAGACATTCACAAAGGGCCTAAATAGAAGATTGGAATTTTCCTTGATATCATAATAGCGATAGCCAATTTCCCTATGAAAAAAATATCAATGATTAAGAAATACAAGTTAAATACCAAGATATCCTCAGCTTCAAAAGTATTCTTGTATATAAAACCTGACAAGCCAATCTGCAGTTTCTTGTTCTATCTGCATAATGCCAATTGTTGTTTGCTTTGTCTTTTTATTGTACTTCTGTGCCAAAAGTTGTCTGTCACTGGCAATTTCAGCAATCACACAAATCATTTCCTGCATCAGTAAGAAGGGCAAATGTGCACCAAAAAATTTAGACCAACTTTAAGCATTAGATTTTATCAATCCTCAACTTGATCTATGAATGCAATATTTCTTCTTTCTAGATAACTAACCATGTTGTATGGCTGGTCCAGTCAAGTGTAAGAGTACATCCAAAGCTTAGAGGCAAGTCACATTGTCTTTGGAAAGCATTTGAAACCAAGAGAAAAACTAACAAGCACATAGATGTAACATGTTTTGGTGAAAAGACCAGAAGTGAGTTTGCTATCACTTTTTGTGTTCAAAAAGGAGGGTCATGCAGAGAGAACCAATGATGCAATCACGCTTTTAGTCATCATGTTTACTAGAAGATATCAGAATGAACCATGCAAGAAATGCAAAAGTTCACACATCAGAATCATGCACAACCCAGAGATACAAACTATTCATAGTAGGCTACAATGATCTTATTCTGTCTGGTAAACAATAAGATAATATGGTGAGGAACATTGAGAACAATCTAACTTATTTAAGTTCATTTTGTTCTTCTTCTACCCCTCAGATCTAATGATAGAATTTATGAGTTCATGTTGAACTGAAGATCATTTTTTTCTCATTTTATTCTATATGGAGGCAACACTTAAACTGCTAATAAAGAAGCAACACTGTTAAATAAGAACTTTATGATAAAATAGAAGGGTTAATCACAATTAAATCAGTTCTACTAAACAAAAAAAAAAGTGATACTAACACAAAACAGAAGAAACATCAAGCAAATTAATTGGAAAAAGACTGCCGCTCATTGGCTAGAAAGAGAAGTGCAAATAAAATAACCAGTACCAGCTCTATCTGTGAATTGAAGTGTCGCTGGAGAACAATCTTAGCAACAGCCTGATACAATTACATATTTTATCAGAAGAAAGATGGCCCAAAGCAACATAAATTAGAAAGACATCAACGTAAATAATCGCCAAAGACTAACTTATTGAAGCAGGGGATGAACAATAATACCATTAGACAAACATTTGAATATGAACCAGATGGAGAGGAACCACATGATACTTAGGTCAATACCAAGCACACTCTTATTACTTTCATAGTTATTGTGAAGACTTAACTACTTACATCAACCTAGGGACTAATCTGCACATTTTTATTCTTGACACTTCTGACAAGACTAGCAGACTCAACTAGCATAATCAAAGGGAAACACATGCATAATTCTCATATGTCCAAATGCAACATTACCTCCTCCTCTGATAGCATCTTAATTTGACAATGACCACTTACCTCCAAAGCTTAAGTTGTTTTGTAAATGACCAACTACATATTTATATCTTAGTAATTAGGTTTGTGCTGGTTCATCTCCCTCACAATCTCTTTTCCAAGACTATCCCAAACTACTAGCTTGTAATTGTTTAGTTCTTTAAGTGTGGTGGGGTATTCTGCCTAAATGGATGGCTATATTCAGTTGGATTGGATGGCTCAAGACTTTAACATGACTCCAGTGCATATGTGGTTTCCATGGCAAGATTTAGAAAGGCGCCATGTCCTAGGCAGTATTGTAAATGGCGGTCAGTGACCGCCTACCGCCTCGGCCGCGCCTAGGTAGTTGAATTTTTTTATACATAATATTATAAATAGTCATTATTCTTTATGATGTTTATGCATAAATAAATTTCATACAATACAATACAAAACAATAAAATTTATATAAGGTACAAATATATATATATAAATGCAACTAACAAGACAAATAATAAAAATTCATCACCATATTAATACTAAAAAAGTAGTATCACTACTTATACCAAAAGTCTAAGTTTATAATTCAAATTTCAATCCAACATGGCAACAAGTCAATAAGGACTAGACTAAATATAACTAATCTTCTAAATTATCTATACATGCACCATCAACTACATCCATAATCCTCTCATCATCATTCATCGAACTCAAAATCAATATCTTCTTCATTATCCTCCTCCATCCTCATCAAGTTCTCTAATGGGGATGTTCTTTGCACTCCTCCTTGGTTGCAGCATTTCATCCGCTCCCGAAGCCTCCGCCACCATTCTCCAAGTAAGTCCCGAACCCAGCTCAACCTCATCTTCATCACCACCATGAACAAGCCAACCTTAAGCTTCACTAGCTTAAGAGGATAAAAGAAAAACCCCGCCTCAAGTGTCATTTAGAACACTACCTGGGCCTAAATAGCTTTCAATATGAGGGGAGCATGGAAATTGTCTTGTGTCACTAATTATCTCGTGTGCATCCGTGTTGTTGTTTAAGTGTGCGGGGGTAACCCACATAAGTCTATAAGTATTTTGTCTTATTAGATATAATAAGGCAATTATTAAGATAGAAGATCTATAATTGAGAACTTTAAGTATTTTGAATCATTTTTGCAATAAGATGGAGGGGCAAGAGAGATGTCTTACATAGACTACAAGCAGGATGATTAAAATGAAAGAGAACGTAAAGTGTTCTTTGTGATCGTAAAGTATTTCTAAAACTTAAAAGAAAGTTTTACAAAATAGAGGTTAGACCTGCTATATTATATAGAGTTGAATGTTGAACCATGACTCAACCACACAAGTAGAAGATGAGAATGTTAAAGTGGATATGCAGACATACAAGGATGGGTAGGATATTCTAAATATTAGAGAGGAAGTTGGGGTTGCATGTTGAGACCCTTGGCTATAGATCGCGTAATGGGACGGTTTACCGGCTGGTCGGCCGGATCAACCTTCGTCTTCTTGGTTTTACGACCTTGACGACCTACGGTAGTAGCGGGATTTGAGGCTCGAGGAAATTAGAAAACCTCTCGATCTATGGATTTAATTTCTTTTTTTTTGTAAACTCAATGATAATCTTTATTGCATTATTTCAACCATTTAAATACAACTAGGATGTTCCTTCTCGACAAAGAAAGAAGACAACCCCTGAATAAGAAAGGTTTATTCTTACCAAAAATAAAAAGATACTAGACTCAATTCTACTTAAAATAAAAGATGCTTGACTCAAAAATAAAAATCGATTACTATAAATTACTATAGTTGAATCAATTCTCTTGATTTGCACCATCCTTTCTAAATCTGTCGTGCGTGTATCTCTTACATTTGATGGGATTCATATTCACTTTTATTATATGGGCTCGGTCCATAACATTACTCCCTCCCTGAGAAACGGGTTTGTCCGCAAACACGAATGATGGGTAACGTTCCATGGTATGAAGAGCACGGGTGCAGTGATCACATTGAGGGAAATTTCAACATCCTCGACGTGGTTCTATTCATCATAATCTTCTAATCCCTCAAGCCAAAAAAGGCGTTTGCAACGGTGACCGGGAATGTAAAGTTTGTCGCAATTAAAACAAAGGCTCTTGGCACGTCGTTCTTCCATTTCCGTCCGATTTAATCGTTTGATAAATGGCTGCTTCGGTGGCAGGACGGGGGTGTGTCGTGGTGTGACCTTTGATTCAGATCGTTTAGAGCAGCGTTCATAACGAGCAAAACTCATAGCCGAAGTGAAATCTTCTGGGTGGTGAAGCTCGACTTCCACAACGATGTGATCTTGGAGGTCACTAATGAATATTTGCACTTCTTATTCTGAGGTTAAGGAACTCGCTCGTGCCGCCAATTGTTCGAACTTTCGCTGGTAGT
>JBBMJZ010027018.1:0-10380 GCA_037833815.1 Zingiber zerumbet
TTTGTCTAGTCGGTGGTGGATGATCCCATACCCAAGAAGGCCTAGTGCCTCGCCATGCAGTACTGGAAGTCAATTTTGGAAATAAATATTTAATCGACTTTGTGACCTAGGGTGATTTGGATCAAACGTGTTAAGTTCCGTAGGAGATCCAAGTCTAAACCTAAAAGAACATATAAGTTAGACTTAGGATCAAACGTGTTAAGTTCCGCAGATGATCCAAGTTTAATTTAAAAGAGCACATGGTAGATAGGAAAGGTTCAGACTTGTACAAAATTTTTGTACAGTGAAACCGTTAGGTTTTCCGAGTAGCAACCAACACCTCCTTCAACCTTCAATCTGTCACTAACACTGTGCCTACAATACTGGAGTATCTTTACCGTCCATGGCTGAAACTACAACACGGCTAAAGGTTTTAAACCTTAGTGTCAAGTGATATCGAATTTCGGTGATTTATCAAAATGATACTTTTCAACTGCTCCACTTGACACGGTATGAAATTTCAAACCATGGTTAAAACAACATATTGCATTTTACTTCTAAATCCTAATGTATCAATAAAATAGCCTAGTTACACTAGACGAGCAAGATACCAAGTGAATATAATTGATTACTAAAAACCCTAGCCATTCAGAAATCAATGGAAAAGAAAATAACAAATGTAAACACACACCCTAGTAAAACAACAATACATTGTTAAAAATGAATAACATACCGAATCAATAATATCCTGACAATATATAGGGCTCATGTAATACAGAACATCATGGACTGTAGCACTCAATGTCATACGAAGACCTCGAACACCATCCAAGGTTATATTTTCAACTGCACTTTCACCACTGAGCTTCAAACCCTTTCTCCACTAAAGCAAAGACAACATGGCATCAGTCATGAAGACAGTGAACAAATAAGTGAACATAATCCCATAAAACAAGGAGAAAATAGAGACAATCGACTCAATCCTTGTAAAAGTTTTGAGTGACACAAGGGCAATGAAACATGAAATTCAAGCAAACTGCCATCCCAAAATTTAGATTAGCAAATCTGTTCTAAAATTATAATAAACAAATCGTGTTAAAGATAGAATGGGTTGAGGAACTCAAACAACAAAACCTGTGATAAATCTTGACCAAGTAGAAACATAAAGTAGAAATTACATAATTTGTCCTTAAAAGATATAATGCCTAAAAGTTCAATTATCACTCTCTTGGAGAACAAAACTACCATAACAAACAAACATCTTTTAATTAATACCTTGGTTTCCTGATGTGTAGGTATGTTTATCAAAATATACTAAATAACGAGAAAAAAGGGCAACAGAAAACAACCAATTTCATATAACGGAAGTCAAAGATTATCAGATTGCAAACATATGGAAGTTCATTGAATGAACTAAGCTAATACAATAGAGCCTCTGTAGCACGGGTAAAAATGCCTTCAAGTCAGTCAGACTGAATTGCCCAATGAGGGACTGGGAATAATATATGGTTTTTACAAATGAAAACCTTTTTCCCCTAGAAAAAAGAAACAGCAAACTTTCCATACAGACCTCGCAAAGGTGAACTTTTTGATAAAACAAACATAATCTACTGTGATCCAATAAATGGTAAAAGACAACAAGAATTTATGAAATTTGTTCTGGCACACCTAAGATTAACAGCAAATTCACATACCATCAAATTCAATAAGCAGTTCAATGAAAACACCTTGGCCCTTGACAAGATTGGTGGTAGGCAAAAGATAATCTACGATATTTCTTGTTAAATATTGAGTTTTTATTGTATTTACATTTTTCACATTTTAAATTATTTTTTAAATGAAACTCATCATGTGGGCATGGTAATTAAGGTCACAAATTTTCAAATCAAGATTGATTTGGATTTGCTTTGGTCAATTTAAGACTGAACCATATTTCTATATAGGAATAGTCTTAGTTCAATCGTGCAGTGAAATTTCTGTATTGGGGTTCTACAATCTCTTTTCTCTCTTCCCACACATCTCTCATTCTCACTCAGCGCATGCCCACACACCTAATCCCTCTCTCCTCTCTCACAGGCAATGTCCATAGCCCTAGCCATCGTATCCATGTCACTAGCTAGCACTAGTTGTCGGCCTCTCCTATCAACCACTCTCCTATCCCCTTTTGCCTTGTAGGGTGTGCGATTGCATCGTTTGTTGCCCAAGTGTTCCCACCATCAAAACCAAGAGAAGTCACCACTAGCCATATATCACCTCTTTTTCCTCTTCCTTGCTATCCTTCTCCCACTCCTTGTGCCCGCCGCCCAATTGCTTTTAGCCAAGCCAAGTGTATACCATTGCTGCCAATCTCTCCTCATCATTTCTCTCTCTTTCTTTCTAATTGCTAGCTCACCATAGTGCCAGCCACACCCTATGTTCTTGGGCCAAACCTCAATAGTTGTTGCTTTGCATCCTAAGCATTGTCGTTATTACATCAATTAGATTGAGATAATAATTCGGTGAGTAATTTCTTTGTTGACATTGGAAAATGGATATTTATTTTAGACTAATCGTAAATAGATTTCTTTGTTGACATTGTTTCATAGCTTGAGGAGAATTTGCGAGCTAAAAATTTAAGTTTATCATATTTTTATTATAGAGTTTTTCTAGTGTTTACATTGGTATATTTGGTTCAAGATGGGAAAATAAAGGTTGGATGTTAGTGATAGGAGTTAAATTTGGGTTGCATCGAGGTCAGTGGATTAGTATTTGATTCATCAACCTTGAATTATAATTAATTTGTAGATTTTTTGTTATTATTGTTAACAGTTATCTTAAGTTTTTTTGAGTTATTTGTATATTTACTCATTCGAGGGAAGCAAACTAACTTTTAAATCCTTGGATCTATATTTGTCATATATTTAAGGTGTGAAAATCTATCCTTAGATTCATTTACATATTCATTGTGAATGAATTAATGTATAAAAATAGATTATAAGTATATTACTATTCTGTTTTGAGAAAGGGATTATAATGTCCTCTAAAATAGCAAAATGTGTTTTAAAATCATGTTATACATATGTGAGTCAACATATAGGGATTAACATGAGAAGTGCTTATTTAAAAGGTTAAAAATTAATACACTACTTGATCTTTAGTTGATACCTATTGTTATATTGTTTTCTATGTTACTTTTGATTTATATGTTGATAATATGCACATTTTTATGTTATACATCCATTACTAGTATGTAGTATAATTAATGCAACATCTATTAAAAAACAGAGAATTAGGTTAGTTCCTTGGACTAACCGAAAACATATAAATCCAAAATAAAATAGTTGAGATTTAAAGATTTAAAGTGAAACAAAAGTAATTATATAACAAGGACAACCAAGCCTTTTATCCTACTAAGTGAGCATGGATATATAGATTCTCTTACGCCATTAGGCTTGATCCACTACTATATTCTATCCATATTTAAATAAATCTTATTTTAATAGTTACTAACCAAATCTTCTTTGATTTCCCTCTTCCTTAATGTGTGTATTTATCATGATCTCACATCGCCTAATTGGAGTATTTATTGGACACCTAAGTACATATCCATAGCATCTTCAACGTCTCTTAGATTGTTTCTTCAACAATGATAACCCCGACTTTCTCTCTAATATCTCATTTCTTGTCTTGTCCATCTTCGTATATCTGACATTCACCTTAGCATTCTCATCTATGTGACTCTCATCTTTTGCTTGTGCACTTGTTTCATAACCCAACATTCAACTTCATATAATATAGCAAGTCTAACCGTCATTTTATAAAATTTCCCTTTAAGCTTCATAGGTAGCTTACGATCATTGAGCTTAGCATTTACTCCTTCATACGACTCATCCAGCATCAGTAATTATAAATGGAGAAAAAAAATCTAGTAAAAACTTAAGTATATCGTTGTATATCACAAGTGAGGACTTCAATCCATAATGTTATTTACACTTTGAAGCCCTGACTCTACTAATTTGCTTCTTAATAATGACTAAAACATGATAATAAAGTATTTTAAATTGAGACAAAAGATGATAAATATTAAGTGGTGATAAATAAGTGAAATTTAAATAAGAGTTGATTATATATATTAAAATTAAAGACCTGAAATGAGAACTTTAAACATTTAATAGATTTGTGACTTATTTGGTTCTTTTAATGTCTTGAATAATATTAAATTTATGCACATATTTATATCTTTCCTATTTACCCACTTAACAACTTATTCTTCTTATCTTTACATCTTTCATGTTTACCCACTTAATAATTTGTTTGTACTTCTTTTAAGTCCTTGGCCTCTAAGTTTGTAGACAAAAGTTAATTTTGGAGCTATAGTTAGTTTCAACCAGTAGTATATAGAATTGCTCAAAGATCCTCAACATGTTGATACCTTGTCATATCACTATACTTTTTGTTCTATTCATCACCCTTTGATATTAGATGGTTCCATTGTATTTTCAAGAAAAAAAATGAATATATATTTTGTCGAACATCTCTTGCTTGTCTTAGCTTATTGACATGGTTCTTTGATATATAATACTACAATGTCAACAAGTGGGGTACCTCTTAGTTAGTAGAATTACACCCACACATGATAGTTTTAATTGGTATCAGAGTTAGATTAACCATGTATATTTTTCAATTTTCTTGTTTTATGGTTTTGTAATTTCATGGCATAAGACAATTTCACACAAGTCCAGTGTATCTCTAGGCTATAAGATTTATAAATCCTATTTTATTTATTGATTCGGGAATTTCAACTATAATTTTGTCAAGTGATGCCTAGAGGTGGAGCTATTCGTGATTGTGGCCATGTTGTGCATGCAATCATGTGTTTGCTACTCAAGGGCTTTGACCATGGCTTAGATGATATGGATTTAACAGCTATTATCTTTGCTTTTAGGATTTAGAGGCATTTTCTATAAGGAGCTTACTTTTGAGATTTTCACTAACTAAATATTTCTTCACACGGAAAGAGATGAGCCTTAGTTAGAGATGGATAAAGTTTCTTAAAGATTATGGTTGCACTATTAACTATGACCTTGAGAAAGCTAATATAATGGTAGATGCACTGAGCTAGAAATAATGCACATCACAGGGTCGCAATTACTAATTTTCTAAGACAATTTTCGGACTTGGATCTTCTCAAAGTGAGGCAAAAACAACAAGAAGTTTTGATGTCCTTGATTGCACAGACATTATTAAACCGGATTAAAGGGAGTTAGTTGTCAAGCAGACTAATGGAGCAAAATAAGGGAGTTAGAAGGTGAGTTTCTCTAGAGTTAGGCCTAAAGTTAAAAACTTTTTATGGTGTGCGTGGATCTCTATGATTTCAAGGCAGATTGTGCTTTCCTAGGCACACTTTATTGATGAGCATCTCATTCAAGAAACATTGATCCAGATTTGCAATTAATACTAGTAGTACCCAGACGTACAAGGATTTGAAGCAATTGTATTGGTGGAAAGGTATTAAAAGAGGCATTGTAGATTTCATACTAGATGTCTAGCCTACCAATAAATCAAAGTAGAACACTAAAGACCAGTTGGGTTTGATCTAGATTGATGTGCCAAAATGGAAATGGGAGCATGTTATCATGGATTTTGTCATAGGATTACCAGTCACTAAGGGACATTGATTCAATATGCATGATCATTGATTGATTAATCAAATCAATTCATAGAGTGAACTCTTTAGATAGTCTAGCTGAGTTGTATTACAAAGTGATGGGTAGACTCCATGACACTCTTAGTATCACTTTCGACTGAGATCCACATTTTACTTTGAGATTCTGACAGTGTTTCAAGAAAGCATTGGGCCACTAAACTTCACCTTAGCATAGAGCATTGATTTTCACCCTCAAAATGGTCAGCTAAAGGACGCTATTTAGACTTTGGAAAGGATCTTCCACAATCATATGTATTGGATTTTAGTGGTAGTTAGGAAGACCATTTTTATTTGATAAAGTTTGCCTATAGTTATATTTCACAATTTAGATGTCACCTTTTAGATAAAGTATGTAGATCGCCTATTTTATAGGAAGTCGGAGCACGTCAACTCTTAGCTCCGCAGAATATTCATACTGAGTTAGTGTGAATGATCAACAAAAACTATATACACAAAAGTTATGTGGACTATACACAAAGGATGTTGGAGTTTATAGAGGGTAATCATGTGATCACATTTTCATGTTTCACCTATCAAAATAGTAAAGAGAGATTTGGTCTAAAGGAAAGTTGGATCTCATATTTATTGGACCTTTTGACCTTTTGAGATTCATAATCAAATTGGTGTTGTTGCTTATTGGCTTGCTTTACCTGCAACCCCAGCAGTAATGCATAACTTTTTCAACCGATGGATGTTCTGAATCAGTCATACTTCAAAGGATCTCATAGTATCGCTCTAATCTAATGTGACCTATGAGGAATTCTCAATGTGTATTCTAGACCTAGAGGAGCATTAATTGCAAAATAGTTGTATCCACCTCATAAAAGTTGCGTGGCAGCATCTCCTCTGGAAGCTAATTAGGAGCATGAGAATGAGTTGCACATCAATTACCCTCACTTATTCTCTCAACGTAATTAAATTTGGGAACCATATTTCTTTTAGTAGGAAAGTATGTTAGATATTGAGTTTTTATTGCATTTAAATTTTCATTTCTTAATTTTTTTTGATAAAAAATAAATTAAAGAGAAATAATAAATTAGATTTAAAGCGTCGAGTTAACATCGAATTAGATTTGAATGAATTCATAGTGTAAACACAATGACTAGGATCACTTGCATTCAAATTGGGGTCAATTTATATTTGTTTTAATAATTTTAGAGATCAAACCAAATTTATATATTTGGATGGTCCCATTTAGTCACAATGGGACAAATTAGCAACATTTTTGAGTGGAAGGTTATACAATCTCTCTCCTATCTCTCTCTCTTTCTGTGATCTCTTTCTCTCACTTGACACCCTCCCACGCCCCATCTCTCTCTCCTCTCTTATAGGCAACACCCCTGAGATGCCTATACATGTTGTCAACCTCTCCTATTAGTTGGTCTCCCTCAGCTCTCTCTAACTCTCTCTTGTTTCTCCTCTCTCCCTCATTCTGTGGCGTGCAATCGTAGCCTCGCACCTAGGGCACCAGCCACCATCAAAACCAAAACCAAGATAAGTCAGCGGCAATCATCTTTCCCCTACTTTTCCTCTCATCAGCACTAACCTCTCATCGTTTTCTCTCTTCCTTTCTTGTTGCTAGCACACCATAGTGCCATCAACACCCATTATCCTTGTATGACTCCTCAGTTGTTGTTGCTTATCATCTAAAGCATACATGGCCAAAAACTCACCTCACACATCAATTAGATTGAAGGTAAGAATTCAATAATTAATTTCCTTATTGTCGTTGAGAAATTGTTATCTATTTCACATTAATGATGACCTATTATCAAGGTTCGATTAGCTTGGATGTTTTGTATCATTGAAACACCTATATTGTTTTTTGTCAACCAAGGAGAATTGAAACACCTACATTGATGATAATTAAAAGTATATTAAATTGTGATCAAATGGTGATAAATAATAAGAACAATGGGTGACTTCAATTGTTGATAAATAAGTGAAATTAAAAGGGCAAAAATCAAAAGGGCACCTCCGCTATATTTCTCATTTCAATAATACCCTTATTCCAGCATTGTTGTAGCAGCTACATTCTACAATGTGTTAATGTAAACCATTGTTCTTTTTAGTTCAACTTGGGCAAAAATACGATGCATATTATTTTTACCAAGTTTAATCAGTTTATTTTAACATGTTGTATCAACTACTCTGAAGTTGCTACAACAATGCTGAAGTAAGGGTAATTTTAGGATGAAAAATATGTTAGGGTGTTATTTTGACTCTTTTTTTTGTAAAAGAGGTGACCTTTTGACGATTCCAATAATCTAAGGCATGCTTTTGATTTTTGCCCAAATTAAAATAAGAGTTGTATATATATATATGAGTTATCTAATCTTTTATTTCTTAAGATTAAATTCATACACATTTTTCTTATTACTGACTTAGCAATTTGTGTTTACTTCTTATCTTCCTTAGCCTTAGATTTTGCAAGCAAAGGTTAATTTTAGATTTTGCCCCAGGACCCCGCATGGCAGGAGCTTTGTGTGTCGGGCTGCCCTTTTTTTTATATGGAGTTTCTCAGATATTCTCAACCGGTTGATACCAAGTTTGACTTTCTTTATTGTAATGCTTATTCTACTTATAACCTATTGATACTAATTATTTCTATTTTACGTAGAAACAGAAATTATATATTTTGATGAACACCTCTTGCTTATCTTGAGCTATCTATTACTGGTATGGCTTTTGGTTATCTATTATTACTAAGTAGGTACCCCTAGTTAGTGGAATTATATCTAAGGTGTGGCATGTCTTATGCTGCACAACAATCATTATTGCATCACAATGAAAAATGTTGATATAGCTCTTGGCATGGCTTTTGACGTGATGGTTGACTAATATAATTATGCAAGTTAGATATGAGTTGGATGTTTGGCCACATCAGTGTTGTCTGTTATTGACCATTTAGTAAATCTAACCAGATATTTACAAATATTGACAATGTGGGTATTAAAATGTAAAAAAGGCAGCCCGATGAATAAAACTCCAACTAATGCGAGGCCCCGAGATTATATTGGGTCTATTGTACGCAGTTTTATATGCCTTGCAAAATGTTATTTCGGCGATTTGAATCCATGACCATAAGGTCACACAACCGGAACTTTACCTTTGCGCCAAGGCTCCTCTTCACGGGTATTAAATTGTAACCAAAAAGAAGAAGAAAAATACTAGGGAGCTATCTGAAATTGGGATGGTAGTTTAGAGACCATTTATGTAATATCCAATTCACACAGGCTACAGGCTTACAAAGTTTTGTCCTAAAATAATTACTCATTTTCAAAAAAGGAAAAAACATACAAGTTGATCAAGATTCCTATGGATGCACACACTCTTATATGATGATCTTTCAGCATAATATTTACCTGGCAAGGAATAAATAAAATCCTCTGGGTGCTTTTCTGGTATGGAGTTAAGTGCCTCTCAGCTAGACTTGCTGTTATACGACGAAAATCACCAACATCATCGACCAAATTGGCTCTCTCTAATCTTTGTCCGATACCATGAACCATGAAAACTAAGTGACCAACTGGCACCTGCAGAACAACAAATAGATAACTTGGACTGAGCAGTATAATGTTAAGACAAAAGAATCCATATCACTGATATTTCAAGAGCTCATAAAATCATTCACGAGATCAGATTAGTTTGGGTGAAGGAAGTAATTTCATATAAGCAAACCCAACAACTTAATTTGTCTGGTAATTGAACCAATGTTGTACAAAAATTCAATTATTAGTAATTAGCTTAAGTAGAGTGTGTTTCTTTTTATTAGAGGGTTTATTTCTTTGCTTAGTCATTGGTGAGTACTTTGTATTCATTTACTGGGTAGAAATGTAGGCACTCTAATGATAGCAAAAGGATTCCAGGGTTCTCCTACATCTTCCTTTATTTTGGTTATTTCCTCCTACACGACAAATATTTTCTTCCAAGTCAGTTTTCTCTTTGAGCAATCAAACATTATTATATACATTAAATAGAGAAATAGATTAAGAGAACAGAAATCTATGCAGCAGCATCTTCATCATCAAATCATGTTTGTCCTAACTATCTGAGCAGCTATCCTCCATTGAGCTCCATACATGGTTATTTCACTAATGATATTTAAATTAATTAAATTATTTTTATTACATTGACAAATGTTTCCTTCGATCCCAACTCTATGCATATTATCTGCATACCATTTGGTGACGAAATGATGTACAACTTTGTCATTGAAACGGAAAAATGTTATGGCAAGAATTCTTCAATTTCAAAATTTAATGGTACAGAAGTTTGATCTTACTCCCAGCAAAAAGGAAAATGAACCAAAAGAAACATATCTAATATTAAAATTCAAGGTAGTTAGATTTAAGGTTAAACCTGAGAACAGTAGTCATCCATTTCCTCCTCTTTCTGCTGGCGAAGCTCATCCTGATAAAAATAAATAAATAAATAAAAACAAAACGAGCCAAAAATTAATCCGCAGGCAACCAAAGTTCCACATAAAGGGACATGAGCATAATAACATCTAAAAGATGAAAATCAATTGAATCATGAAACAAGGATTGGGTCCTTGCATTCAAGGTTTAAAATTTCAATTTGTGTCGGAATTTAAGTCAAGGACTGGAATGATACAGTTTTGGTACCGTATCATGATATGCCCAGTGTTGAAAATTTCGTTTCGTGCCGGGCGGAACAGGCGAAACTTACTGTTCCGCCGCCGCACTGAAACC
>JBBMJZ010027037.1:0-10379 GCA_037833815.1 Zingiber zerumbet
AGCAGTCTAGGCACAGAATGCACTCCAACAATTACGAATAATACATACGCTTAAAGTAAGGGAGTGCCAGTCTCTCAGCACAAAGGATAATTGGTGGCATGATTGGCTGCCCGTTACACGACAAATTGATAAACAATTGGAGCAAACTGCTTATTCACTCAATGATGCAGTCCGACGAATGTCCCAATTCAAGGTCTAATCTACTTTATGTCTAATCTACTAAAGAGGGAATATATTCCGTCTTTATGTCGAGTCTGGTGTGCTGTAAAGATATATTCCTTCTTTATGTCTAGTCGAGTGTGCTGTAAAAATAGAAGGAATATATTCCTTCTTATCTAGACACCTCATATTATTCGTTCTTATGAAGATAAGGAAGAGCCGGTCGATGGGGCCCAACTGAGCACCCGAGGCTTCATTCCCTGTCTATATAAGACGAAGTGAGGAGCCTTTGCAAGACATTCAAGCCTAACTTGAGCCTTACTCAGGCATTTGAAGTAAGAAGCGTCTGTGACTTAGTAAGTTTCTTTATGAAATAAGTTCTTATCCTTTTTACTTCCGTTCCTACTTTGCTTCCGCATTCAATTTTCCTACTTTGCTTCCGCACTAATTTTTACTTTAGAAAATAAACTAAATCATGAAGAATTTATTTTTTGTAATAAAATAATTTACATGGTTGTTTTCTATCTCTTGTTCTAACATCATACTCATTTTACTTTTATTTTCACTTTAAAATTTTTAAGTTTATTCAACTTTTTTTTTGTTTCTATATCTTGATACACTGTCTCTATTGTCTTGTAGAGACCCTCGGAGAAAAAAACCTCTCCCACCCCTTAGCCAACTTGGTAGTTGGCTATAAGCTGACCCCATGATTTACCTCCCTTCATATAATCTAGGGACGGGTGTGAGGGACGCCTTGGGTGAGCGTAATCACCTTTTGCTACAATTGTAGAGACTGATTTTAATTTTCACATCAAGAGTAAAATTTTGATTATAATGAAAGCTGAAATTTAAGTTTGAAATCATGTTATGCGAATATACAACAACCACCAAGCCTTATTCCATTAGGTGGGATTGGCTATATGAATCCTTTTACTCCATTGAGCTTCATCTCCTACTATAGTCTATAGCATGAATAAAAATTATAAAGGTGCTATAAGACTAAGGATTCAAATTTACAAAGGATTGAGATAGTAGGCTATTACATGTAAAGGTCTATGATGTTGTAACTTGCATCAAGTGTCAATATCTACTTTTAATGTTATTAAAGTTCTTTGAAATTTGTTCCTTGGCTTTATCCATACTTCATAAATATATCCCATAGTTGTCCATGCATCACCATCCACAAAGACCAAGTACTTTCACAAGTTAAGTCACGTTATAAACAAAGCTATTTTGATTTTCAAAATCTCTGATCACATAATACATCTTGTACTTTTACCTTTTAATTGGACTTGCAAAAGAACTGCCCATAATTCGTAGGAGTTTTTTTCTCCAACATTGTTTTCAATAAGTATAATTCATTAGCAAACATGGAAATAATTGTAGTTTCTTTTCTCCAACATTGTTTTCAGTGTCAATTATGCAGAAACAAATTTGGTTACTGCTTTGTCAATTCACCACAGCAAATCTCCTATATAAATTAATTGGGAACTAGAGTGTGCGATAAGTAAAGCTTTTTATTTGTTTTGCATGTGCTATTACAATATATAAATAAAGGACTCTTTGCCTAATTGAATGACTATGCAGTACCATAAATGCATCTTCATATATCCTGAACTACTGTTGCCCTTTTCTTTGACAGTTGATCAATTATTATTGCTTCATTTTCGCAATCCCTTCAGCATGAAAATAATCCATGCTTCCCTGTCCTTTTTTTACTAGTAATTTCTTGTTCAGCAAAGCATTAAAGCAATCATGATGTTCTCCACCATTTTTTTTCATGTTACAAACCTTTGAATAAGGTGCAACCTCGTTCTTGCTAAATGATTTGCCATTTCTAATGTTACCTGCCCAAAACTATCCCCACAGTTTATATTCCAATCTCATCCTGTTTCCTTTGTTGACCTTTTTTTCTGTGTTCCCAAATGACATCAACATTCTTAAATTTCTTCTTTGTAGGCATTTTCCAGAAGTAGCAAACGGCCAAGACTGACTGCATATTTGATCAAATGAAAATATACAAAGTTACAACAGTGGAAAATTATACTTCAAGTTCATTTAAAGTTGAAACAGAAATAAAACAATTAAGCTAAAATTAAGTTGTTTTTGAACAAGGTGCAACCTTTTGTCTTGTTCTTGTTAAATGAATTTTCATTCTAATAATACCACCCCAATACTTGTTTACACAGATTATATTCCAGTGTCATTCATTTTCCTTTGTCAACTTTTTTTGCAGTGATTCCAAGTGACATTAGCATTCTTAAATTTCTTCTTTGTAGGTATTTTGTGAAGTGTGGTCAGTAGCTAAAATAGAGTAGAGAACAGCCAAAACTAACTGCATATCCATCAAATGAAAATATCCTTACAAACAATGAGCAATTATTCTTCAAATTAATTTAAAGCTAAAACAGAAATAAAACAATTAAGCTCAAATTCAGTTACTTTTGAACAAGGTGCAACCTTTTGTCTTGTTCTTGCTAAATGATTTTTCATTCTAATAATATAACCCCAATACTTATTCACACAGATTAAGTACCAATGACATTCAGTTTTCTTGGTCAACTTTTTTTTGCAGTGATCCCAAGTGACAGCAACATTCTTAAGTTTCTTTCTACTCACATAATCCTAAGACTCTTAAATGAGCACACTAAAAAGCATGAAATGTTTTACAATTATTGAAATAGAAAAGATGCTTATTAAAAAAATCATAACTCGGAAAAGTGATTGGTCATTCATGTATTATCAACTATGGACCAACTTTTTTATAAAAGAAACCTAAAGACTCAGATAGAAATCATTTAGGAAAATCATGGAAATTGGAATTACATTGAAAGGAGCCTTGGCACAACGGTAAAGTTGTTGCTTTGTGACCTAAAGGTCATGAGTTTGAATCCTGGAAACAGCCCCTTTCAAAAAGCAGGGTAAGACTGCGTACAATGGATCCTTCCTCGGGACCCATCATGGCGGGAGCTTTGTGCATCCGGCTGCCTTTTATAGGAATTGGAATTACATTAAAATTAGATTAAATACAACAGATTGTGCATGGGCAGGGTTCTGTTGTATCATAGGCACTCTAGCAACTCTTATTGAGAAAGAAAAATAGATCTAGATATTCTTTCTACTTAAATTAATTTAGATTGTTTTAACTATATGATCAGTTTAATAATAGTATGAATTACAAGTGAGCTCTACTACTAATCATCTCATCAATGTGAAACTACACATAAATGAGCTCTACTACTAATCATCTCATCAATGTGAAACTACACATAAATGACATTACAAATTGATTGTTTGAGATATAAATCTTATATGTAAAATGCCAATCAGATTTTTCTGTGAATTAGATTTTGTAAGTACCAGAAGTGCCACCTACATTTTGTAGGGCATCTCTGACTTCTAATTTACCATGGCTCTGAATATCTGGTGCAGGTCTATTTCTGTCTTTGATCCTGTCAATCTTCATCTTGCAATCATCAAAAGAGAAGCTAACAAGGTCATACTTCTAATTTCTTTTAGTATAGTATAATTTATCACATGAAGAACTAATCCCGCTTCCAATGTATCTAGGGACAAGTATGGATATAGCACCATTATTTTTATGGAAGATTTCGCATAGAAAATTGTGGGAATTAGCTGAAGTAATTGTTCTCTTCCAGGTTTGTGAAGGAGAATGTTGCAGAAAACAGTATTCATGGAGGAATAGCCAAGGTTGAATGATATGTTTTTGCAAGCTGTTGGGGTTCCCCCTGCTGCTCCCGAAACCATCATCTACTGGATAGGAACATGTTTTTCGCATTTGAAGGCTGTTAATGTTTCTTAGAGGCACAATCATGTTGGAGAATGCATATTGTTTTTTTTCCCCGTATGACATCTTTCTTTAGCAGCATTGATAGGGAGGGTGTATAAAATCATGATGGAAGAAGTTGGGGGTTCTATTTACCAAAAGTAAACTAAAACTTTCAAGTTTTTTTTTCGATAGATTCTAAAGGTATTAGACATTGTGGTAAAATTTTAACGAATTTGTATTTGTTCCCTTGCTAGATCAATCATTATATCATCCAACAAAGAAAACTTTTGACCCAACTATTTTTATTGTCATCAAGATAATCTTTACTAATATCTTCTCTGATCATTATACTGTGATAAACAATGTTTCTAAACCTCACTTCTCCTGCTTTCAATTTTTATTGTAATGATAAATATTGATTTATGTAAGAGGTTCATCATGTTACAGAGCAGATTGATTGTATTACAGGTAAAACAGTCAAGTAACAAAGTTAGATGCTGTAGAACAAAGGTGAATATGATTTGGTCAAATTGGAGCAGGGTCAAGTTGTCATTTTTGAACTGCTAAGAGTAGTAGGATGATGCTAGGGTGGAACTGGATTAGAAGAGTGGGAATTTGGTCTCCAGCAATTCAGGTGTTTAGATTTTGCCTGATTAATTATGGAGGTGGATGGTTTTTCCTCCTAATTTATTATCAGATAAATTTAGAATACAATGTATATTTTGAGGTCGACCTCCTTATTTTTTTATTATTTTATATGGTTTAAGGAGAATAATATTTTGAAAAATAAATGTGCTCTTTAGTAAATACAAAAAGTTAAAAGTGCGTTTTAGGTATTTTAAAAAGTTGAGTACATCCTTTTGCAAATTGTTCTTATGTAAAAATGGGTGAATTGCCCTCTAAAATAGGGTGATCTCTGTTATGTAAAAATTGTTCTTATGGAAAGATGTTAAAGAATTAGCTCTCAAGAAAATTAACGGAATGGTAGGATGGGTAAAGGCCGTGTGGTAGGATGGTTGATAAGGAGGAGATGAGTCTTGGGAAAGAACTAAGGTGTGGGGAGGAGTGATAAATTGTCACCTTCGAATCACCCTAACTTATTGTCTTCTAGAGACCCCTAGCATTGGGTTTCATTCAATGATAGACCTCTATATGGCCCAGGCATGGATAACTTGCCTGCCCAAGCACTTGTTGGATTTTTTACACTCACTAAGTTCTATGAATATTCACTATCTTTCTCTACTTTTGGTCATGTTATATGCATGTAGATATTTTTGATACTTTATTTTGTCATTTTGGTTAAGTTTCATTGTTGACTTAATTTATCTCCACTTTGCATTTATTTAGTATGTGAAAACACATAATAGAGAGAAGTTGGGATGGAGTCATTGAAATTCAATTGGATGCTCGGAAGAAGGACCCTTAACTTGGGTCACTAGTTAGAAGAGATAATTATAATGATTCTTTCATGTGCCATAAAATCTCAACTAGCTCATTTTACCTCATTCTTCCTCCGTAACCTCATTTTTCTCCTCCTCCGTATTAAATTTTATTTTCATTGGGATAATGAATTGTTCAAGTATAGGGTGTTTAGTTAGTTAGTTTGTTTTGTTAGTTTTTAGTTTAGTTTTATTATGTTTCTTTTTACATCAACATTTTTTTTGGTTGCATTATCATACTTGCATTCCATCATGCAATTTTGTTTGTTCTTATAACATGATTCTAGCATAATAGACTTTCTGTTCTTGTGATAGCATGCTTAGCGATATATTTTCTTCTATCAGTGGTAGCATGACTTGAGCAGTGTTTTTATCGTAAGAGTTTTAATGTTAGCATAGTTTTTAAGATTTGTTTTCATATTATGTTTGATTTTGAAGGTTGATATATCTGAGAATAATTATGATTCATAAAATCAGATTAATACTTTTGTTTCTTAGGTGACCCCTCACTGTATTTTGATTTCTAAAAAAAACTTAGATTATGGTACTCATTGAAAAAAAAAATCAAAATCTCTGAAAAAAAAGAAAAAAAAAAAGAAAATATTGTGCAAAAAAAAAAAAGAAAAAGAAGAGAATTTCTTGAGCATTGAAAAAAAGAAAGAAAGAAAATAGTATGAGATAAAAAAAATAGTTATTGTGAGTGAAAATCGATATGGTACCTCTTTAAGACCAAGTTAAGTTAACTAAGAAAATAGCTATCATGTTTCTTTTAATATTGAGTACTTCTTTGAAACCTTGTATAGACAGTATATATCACTTTGGAGGAACGAACTTTGCATATGACAAGTACATGCCTATTGCCTGAAGCATTAGGAACATGGTTAGACAATGACTTGACTAGGATTGGAGGTTGAAAATAGAGAGAGTTAAGCTACTTTTTGCACTAAGTACGGAAAACTTTCATTTAGGCCTTATTAAGACAATTCAATTATTTTTTCTCATGAGTGAAACTATATGATAGGACTAAGGGATTATGATGCATCGCTCACACACATAGATCTAGATTGCAAGTTTTGCTTGAAGACAAACAAAAATTCATATATGAGGATATTTGATGTGTGTATTTTATGCATGGTTTTTAATATTATTTTGCATGCATTTTGTTTCATCACATGAGCATATCTTCTATATTTTCATTTCATTTATATTATTTTCACTATTTTTGTTTAGACATCTGTTCTTTGTGCCTTTTGATTGATAAAACACGAATTTGGAGCTAAAAGTCTTGGAATGTGAATTCAAAGCAAGTAACATGTTTTGGTCATGCCCCATAACACAGGTGTGATCCTCTAGCTGAAGTTAGACGAGAAACGGGACAACCGCAGAGGTTCTAGGACTTGACACGTGCTGGCCATGACCCCAAGCATGGTCGTGCTGCATCCGTCTTGGAGCCAGATTTACTCAGAGCTCGACACGCCAGGTCGTGCCACCCGACACGACCGTGTTTAGATACCTAGATCCTAACACGATTTGGCCATGCCCACTATCACGACTATGTCTAGCCCTTGACCTTTGTCACTTGGAGTAGCACGACCCGACTGTGCCTCCCAGCATGATCGTGGTGCGATGGTAGTGCCCCATTATTTTTGGAATTCTATGTATATTTTGGTCGGTTCCAAGAACTATAAAAAGGTCTAAGAGGCTCTTGTATGAGGGTTAAGGGTTTTCCCTGTGACAGGAACCCCTCGAAGAGTTGTTCCAAGGAGTCGTCAAAGTTTCCATCCATATGAGAGCTTGGAGATTCTTCTAAAGATGCTGACAACAACACAACTAAGCTCCTCTTCTCTTTTCTCTTTGATTTGAGATGTAGAATGTCTTATTCTTTTTCTTTTAGTTGGAACTCCATCGCTATGGAGTAATACTCATAATTTTAGGATGAGGGAGAAACCGGATCGACTTGTTGACACTTGTTTATATACTTATTCGTCTTTTCTTTATCACATGATGTGTTTATCCATGATCCAGCTTTTTTGTGTATATATGATTTTGACACTAACTGTACAGATTTATATCTCACGGGATGTAGGGAAGGATAAAAGGTAAATCCAAATCTCTAACCCATAAAGATCGAGACGTGAGGAGTTGTTCACGAAAGTAGTTCAAAACCTCACGAGGACACAATTGGCTATCACAGAGCCTAATGAATTTATCCTGATTCGACGTCATGAAGTAGGAAATAGCATCTTGAGAATTGTGGGGCATCATGACAGGAGTCTCCATGAGAAAGCAGTTACTTTAGTAAGGCTACCTTGAAAGTAAGCATTGTATTTCGATAGACACGCTGGTATAATTTCAAAAGTCTATATTGATTACCTCAATAGACCATTTGCATATGAATAAACATTAAGATAGGAAAGTGAGTAGTATTTAGGATATTAATAATCATCATGGCGAAATTGAAATTCTAGAATTGCTCCCCAAGATCGAATTTCTCTTATGACTTATTGTGTTTTCTCGATTTGTTTTCTTTCTTTCTCAACTCTTGTGATTCTTGATTATCTAGATTACCTGCTTCACAATTCTTACTGGTACTTGGTTTTACCGTCCTCATGGGATTGATATATTTTATTACTTGACGACAGTTATACACTTGGGGTTTTCCCCTATTACAGATCAATAGGGGGGAGGGTGAATATTGATCATCTCAATTTTCTACATATTTGTTCTTTTTATGAAAGTTAGTACTTGCAACAAAATATAAATAAATAAAAGAGAAGAATGAAAGAAACAGAGGTTTATTTGGTTACCAACCCCCTCAGGATAGTACTCGAAGGCTTATGTAGAGGAGGCACTTGCACACTAGCTTATCTTCTCTATGAAACTTTTTCCGAGGTGGAGAAACATCTTACAAGAGTTGTATCACAATAATAAATAAGACAATATCACATGCATATATAAAGTAATACTAAGTTTTTCTTCTGTAGTCAAAATGCAGTGAGAGGTCACCTAGGAAGTAAAAGTACTAGTCTAATTATATGAATTATAAGTATTCTCAGATACATATCAACCCTTAAGATCAAGCATAACATGAAAAGAGATCCTAAACAAGTATGTTAACATCAAAACTCTTATGACTAAACAATGCTCAAGTTATATTACTATTGATATAAGAAAATAGATCGCTAAATATACTATCACAAGAACACAAAATCTATCGCGCTAGAGTCATGCTATAAGACCAATCAAACAATCGCATGATGGCACGGGCGACACGATGATATGAAAAGAAAAAAACTAAACGCATGACAAAATTAAGCAAAAACTAAACTAAAAACTAATTCTACTTGTTGGGTGGGGGAAGGTTACCTATATAAGAGTGCTAGTCGTATATGTTGATTATCTTCTAGCAATGTAATGCTCCTTCTCTCTAGTGATGCTCATCCGTCTGGCTAAAATGACCATCGACGCATTGGTAGTACTGCTCCACCTTGTCATTACCCTCATTTGATATGCATCTTTGCTTAGCCTACTCAGCTTTGATTGTGGAGATAGTAGTGATGATGTCCTTGTTCATCGTGTTTCACTTTCCCTTCCTGTGTCATCATTTGTACATCTTTTTTCTAAAAAAAGTACTGATGAGCCTTGTAGATATTTGAAAGAGATTCAATTTGACTAGTTGTTCACTCCATGGTTCATCCTGGACCAAAAGTCACTACAAGAAAATTAGTCTATTATGACACACAAAAGTGTCCTTATAGTATATTTATGGTGGCACTAACGTTTTGGTGACATCTACCAAAACCGCCCTATAAAGTGATATCGTCTTAGACCCTCCTCAATTTCCTGACATTTTATAATATCGTTATACAATATCAATGCTAACATCAAAAGTGTCACAATTTAAAGATATAATGACATTCTATAATATCAGGAAATATTTTTTAAGGACATCTATATATGTCATGTTATCATCATAACAATAACAAAACTAAATGTCACTAAAACTCATTTATTATGATATTTATATTTTTTTATAAGGACAATAAAAAGTGTCAGTAAAGATAATCTATTAGATCATTTAAATGTCACTTTCACTAATCTATAATGACATTAATAAATGTCATTATAATAATTTATAAATACATTTAAAATGTTCATTAATATTTATTTAGAATATATATAACATGAATTCAATTTTATACATCATCACAATCCATCCACCATTTAGAATAGAAAATATTCTAAAATATGATTTAAAGTGTAAATAGATAATCTGCATTCATCTAACAAATATTTGAGTCAAAGGTACAAATGCAAACTAATGACAAGTTCTTTACATTCAAAACTAATTACACACTACACTCAAAATCTTATGTTTTAGAGCTAGCAAAGTCTTATAAATTAAAAACTCAACTAGGCAGACCATCTTCAATCGTCATATTGATTCACAAAATCCAAGTACCCATCACCTATAAAATACAATGAATATATTTGTATTAGTGAAATAAAATAATATTGCAGACAAAAAGTTAATAGAAATAATGATAAAGATGGAATATCATACAAAACCAAAAGATGTAAAGTATCATTTCATATTCACTTAATAGTAATCTTCACTTACTGTTAACTACAAATACATTTCATATTTATTTAAAATTATAATAACATGATAAATATAAAAATTTAATAATATTTTAATAAAAATTTAAAATTATACCAGATTATAAGGACAAGCTATCATTCCTCCAAGTATATTATCAAACTTATGTAAAAGATCATAAGGTCTAATCAAACTCTTTTATGGTTTTAGAATAACTTGTATTTTTACTTCATACCAATTTGATCCTAGTGCTTGTTTCCCTACTATAGTATCTAGATTCATGCTATGAAACACTCCTTTTGTAACACCAATTGGCATGAGTAAAACAAGCCTAGAATAATTCAACTCTTGATGGAGTATGACCCTTTTCTTTTTCCTGTAAATATTCAAG
>JBBMJZ010027062.1:0-10378 GCA_037833815.1 Zingiber zerumbet
GGCATAGACCGTGTCATCCTCTTATCAATCTTTATGTTTCTTGATCTCTAAGTAGACACTCAATTAAATAAGCTCAAAATCGCATATTGACGTATTTAAGCATGGTCATGCATTCTTGTGTCCTACTAATCAAGGGGTCCATAGATATCACTTCCATCATATGGAAGGGATAGATCCCATCTACATCACTCACATCCCTCTGCATAACTTATTGCATACCCAGTGATCGACTTTATTGTCTACCTTGTTACAGGTGATGTTTGCCGATACCAAAGTACACAACTCCTTATGTAGGGAATCGTAGTGACTTCAGGTCTAAGGACTATTCATATCAATAGCCACATGAGAATGTTTATGACACTCATATAATGATCCATGAAACATTTTCATGGTGGGTCATTCAGTATATATTCTCTAATATATACACGTGTGTTAACCTGATATCTCATATCCATGACTTGTAAGATTAAGTCATTCGTTGACATACATGCTAGTCTCAACGGATTAATATTGACCTTGTATATTAATGATTGACTAGGAATAGTTAAGAGTAGTGTTCTATGTCTATCTACAATATCTCACTATCAATTCAATCAATTGATATGCTGTAGATAAGAACCTACTACCCATGGACATTAGTATACTTATTCAATCGATACTAAACTGAAATAAATATAATAACCAACTTTGCCTTTTATTAATAATGAAATATGATACAAAATGAGCTCTTTACAATCTCTCATAATTGGTATTAGGGCTAATACTAACACTTAATGCATGACTGACTTTATGGTCGCCCGAGATATATTCAACAGAAGAGGTTCTTGTAAGATGACCGACTTAATAACTGGTTGGAATATATTCAACAGAAGGTATTCTCATGATACAACCGACTTAATAACTGTCCAGGATATATTCAACAAAAGGTGTTCTCATGATACGATTGACTTATTGACTAGCCGGGATATATTCAACAAAAGGTGTTCTTATGATACGACTGACTTAATGACTATCCAGTATATATTTAGCAGACAAACAGTTGACAACTTCATAACATCCTTGCAAATTTGTCAGGAAATATTCTCTTGAAGCTTCTTCATTAATCAGTTACAACGATAAACTTCTTTGTATATGTCATCAGGGGTTCAAGTCATAAACGACAAAGAGGGTACATTTGGGGTAGAAAAAAGATTCCTTAGAGGATTATTGTACAAAGTCTAGGTTGTACTTCTCTCATCTCCTAACAAACTTTAACAAACCGGGGACCACCTCACAATCACGGAGGTCATGTGAGGTGGTATAAAAAGGGGAATCCTCTCTATTGGTAAGATACGAAAACACAAGCGCTTACATTTGAAACCCTATTTTCCTGCATTCTCTATTACTGTTCTTCTTCCACTTTTCCAAGAGAGGAGACTGACTTAAGTATCGGAGGGCCTAGCTAGGAATTCCTATCCCGGACTTAGGTCACTAACGCTTTGTTGACTCATCTCATTGTGCGCAGGATCATCAAAGAGTTCCTTCAGATCTTGAGAGGTTCATCGTTCTTCATTCATCGAAGCTAGCACACAATCTCATCGCCTTCAGATAGGATTAATATGCATCTCTGATTATATTATACATTTTCATAATCATTTTTAGATTTTGTATATTTTTATCTCAGAGACGCAGGTATGTATTTTTAAAGAATGTCTGCTAGCTAAACTACTTATCAGTTTAAGATAAGTAGTTATATCTTTTATAGTTTAACATCACATTTGCTATTCACAACTAATCTCGATGAAATTTTATGCAGGACCCAGAGATGATTTTGTTTATTATTTTATTAGAATGTATTGTATTAAATTATTTTATTTTATTCCTTATTTTAATTAGGATGACAAACTTTATCTTGTATTATATTTGGACATGTATTTGGATTTACTATTATGTATCTATTGTTCATTTTAGTTCAGCTAGATTGTTGTGCTATTTGTGATGTGTTATGCTTTTGTTATGTATTGTGAGTTTGTTATGTTGTAATTGTTGATGTGTAGTGAGTTTATTGTGAAAACCATTACTTGTGATAGTTGTAGTGATTTAGATTTATATATAAATAAGGAAACTAAGAAAAACAAAAAGGTCATGCATCACTGTAACATAGTTTAACAACAGAAATTTAAATTTCTATCGCAATTAGCGATGGATATTTGAAATATTTATCGCCAATAATGATGGAATATTGAAATATCCGTCACTAATGGCGACGAAAACTTAAATTTCCATCACAATTCGCTTCAACAGAGTTGAAGGCGCCTTCAACCATCCATGGAAGACGCCTTCAACCCTTTGAAGGCACCTTAAACTGGGCAAAATTAACCGTTAGTGAAGATAAAACCTTATCTTCGCTTGCCCACTAAAGGCATCATCCACTTTATTGGAGGCGCCTTTCGACCTTGAATAAGATTTTCCAGGGGCTATAAAAAGACCCCTGGACCTAAGAAATATTCAACAACACTTGTAATTAATTTTAATTGAGTGCTTCAATTGCTATAAGAGGCTTCTCCACCTGAAGGAGACTTTTAGTGAGCTTTACTTGCCTTGGATTAACAACCACCTAGATTGTAACCAAGTAAATGATTTACTGCTTTCTTTCTTTAATTAAGTTTCTTTTTATACCAGTGTTTCTTAATTGAGCTTGAAAAGATGAGAAAGGTTTTATTTTTATTTTAGGCTATTCACCTCCCTTTAACCGGCCGTCAAGGGAGCAACAGTTGTCGACCATGACCATCGATCGCTGCCCTGCTGGTGCTCTCCGGCAACGGAAGCCAATTGCCTGCCATCTTACACGGTAGCTGACCCCCGAGGTGTGCGGAATTGTGAGATGTGGCTGCGACCATCTCTATCATGACGAATGCGATTTTTGGCTTGTGGCTTGGTCGTTGGCTCACGACAGTATCGACGACGAAGATGAAAGGGCGCTGCCACTGCTCAACTCTGCCATAACGCCCTATCTTCCAGTGTCTGTAAGTTCCTGGTAGCCACACAAAAATCGCGATACCATCATGATTTCCCAGCTACTGTCGAAATCACGACTTCACTATGCTGTTAGCTTAGGAAAAAACTGTTGTGATGTGGTCACCAACACTTGGCTCTGATACCATTGTTGACAATAAGAAATTTATACAAAACAAAAGACTTACAATGTTTTACTCTTGGAGAAGAAATCAGAGAAGAACTTTCCGTTGGAAGAGCGATTACGAACGAATCGAAAATCTTTTCAAGGTTCCATGAACCAAATCCCTCACATTGCTCTTGATGCTCTTATTTGATCACAGACACACACCTTTTGTACCAATTACCTTGGACGCCTTTTATACAAAAGGCAAGCAACGATAACATCACTAATTGCATGATTTCATGCCCAAGAGGTCCAGGGTTCGATTCTCGGGGTGTCATTGTCTAGGGTTAGCATCCCAACCATGTATTTTTACCTACATTTATCTCGCTCCATATCTGTGGGACCGGCTCTAAGGGGTCGCTGATGTGGCAGTTTCATATTTTTATTAAAGAGGAAGTTGAAGGGAAAGAGACACCCTTTCACCTTCTTAATTCCAACAAAACCTACTCCAACATGGAGCATCAAAACTACTACAATGATGAGGAGCTCAAGGATAAATTTTGAAATGAGGCAAAGCTACAATTGTATCTTACATCTCTCTATAATCCAATGAACATAATGAAATGTTTCAGCTTCACTATAAATCAGTCTATAACGAGGAATACTTATGCATAAGATGCTACATTTTATAAAACAATAAAGAATCACATACATTTAAGATGAATGAAGGTTTAGGTTGTTAATGTATTGATTTCACATATTCTTCTAAATCCTAGATCCATAAACAAATATTTGAATAACTTTTCACTTGAAATCTTGGAAGGCGGAAGAGGTTGTAAGAATTCGATAAAGCAAGAGAGATGATGACCAGTGAAAATGACCTAAGATGGAAAGCAAGTAAGAGTTTAAGCACACTTTCAAAGTAGCTCAGTACGAATGACCTAACTTGAATTGTGATTTTTTTAATATTTGAAAAAAAATTAATTGCAGTTAGTGATGACCGGTTGAGTTATTAAGTCTATAATTCATAGATATATAGTCGAATAGACTGAGGTAAAAAATAAAATAATAATAATTAAAAAAATAGACAGAGAATATTTTTTTTTTTTAAAAAATCATTATTTAGTGTGTATCGGAACAAAAGACAGAGTCGTATCCAATTTCACACGTAATCCGCTTCCTTTTTCTGTCCTCTAGTGTTCCAATTACACCAAATGACCCCACCCAACATCCTCACGCGTCTCCTCTTTCTTTTTAACGCGGTGTTCATACGCTCGACGACTCCACGTTCTCTCTGTTCTCTGTTCTTTTTCTTCTGTCGTCCTCCCACCATTCTCCTCGCTCTGGTCCTTCCGCGACCTCTTCGCTCCCTCCCATATCCCCACTCTCGGGAGAAATTAAATCCTAATCCTACCTCTTGCTGCGAGGTATCCGATACCAGGTACGGTTTCTTTTATCCTTCGTCAGATACGTCGATGTAATTCTCAATTGATCGGAAGCATCAAATCTCCGCGTTTTAAGCATTTTTTTTTTTGAGTATTTTGTTTTTTTTTTCTGATGCGAGCTTTTAACGATATTTCGTGCCTCGACTCCCTATCAATTTTAATATCTTTTTCTTTGCCCTTTTCGAGGTTTCTTAACTCTCAGCGACGAAAGTTTTAGTTCTTTCATTTCCTTTTTGGTCTGATCTTGTTTTGTTCAATTGGTTGATTTTGTTGCCTTTGGCTGGAGAATGCGGTAGAGCTTCTTCTGTTGGTTGCTGGAATTCGCTAGAAGGCGTCATGGTGTATAAGTACCTTGGAAGTCATTGTTAGCGAAAATACTATTTTGATTTTTGTGTTTCACCAGCAGTTGAAGACTTCTGCATGATGGAGGTACATGTCGAGATTCACAAAGAAAACGACGAGGCTTTGTTACCATATAAATTCTTGTTAGTGTTAGCACTATTAGGCAACGACCGATCGTGCTTGGGGGATCTGGCAGGATGGCTTGTTTCAATTATCTCCACAATAAACTATGATGGCCTTTTTAAAAACTATCTTAATTGCCTAAAGGCCTTACCTTTCCTCTAATTAACCTAAGATCACTTATATTTTTCTTCATCAAATGGCGATGCATTTCTTAATTTTTTAGTTTTTCCCCATCAGATTGAGATGCATTTCCCAGCATTTTATTAACTTCTCATTGTGAGAAGATTGTTGTGTTCTTCATCCTGTTTCAAATAAAGCATTCTGTTTGTTAGAAGGGAAAATATGTGATTTCTTCTATAATATGTGGTACTGTACTATTATCTTTACCTGGTGATCTGTTTGTTGCATCAGGGTACGCGTGTAACATAAAAGAGATAGCAGAAAATGAGTAAAGTTCGGCATTGGTTTTGTTGTTCTTTTCAGGTGAATGTGTCTCATGATGTCCATGAGGATGAATACAAGAAGAACCCGACTAATAATGCAAGTGGTAGGTTGTTTGTGGTGACTTTCACCTTTATAATTGATTTTTAAAATTCTGTATTTTTAAATGTAATTGTATATTTAAATGTCTGGATGCTTTGATTATGTCTAAAATAGCAATTTGGAATAATTTCTTCTTGTGTGCTTAGCTCCATTCCTTAGTTTTAAATAATTTTTTTTTTTAGATGAAAAAAATAAAAGTTATTGAGCATAAATGTGCTTCAGATATTTGCTTCACACCTCTTAATGAGATAGATAAAGTGGGATATAAAGAATCCAACAAACATACCATTTTCTTGAATTTTGATAGTTTCTTATTGAGTTCTACAATAGGAAATGCTGAATAGATAGTAAGAGCAGCCTGCTTGATCTTTCTGTACCTACCTTATTATTGTTTTCCCCCAAGGCTTGATTTTCTTTTTGTTTCTATTTGTCTTATTTTTTTTTTAACTGTGTTATCTTTGTTCCCTCTTTGTTGTTATGGTTACTTTTTCTCTCTTCAAGTTAGCAACATCATAGTCACTTGTCTAATAGTGCAGATTTAATGTCAAGGAGAATACATTCTCTTGATTTAATACCCATTTATATCTTAATGGAATAGAATCATTCTCTTGCTATTTTCAGCTTCATATTCCACTAAATTTACCATTAGCAACAGAGAAGTAGGTGGTTTACATATGTAATTGATAGTTCAGCTGGAACATGTTAGATTATTGGCATTATCCTTCGCTCTGCTATTTTGCAGTATTGTTCTGTTTGTTAGCTAAATGTTTCTTGTGACATTGTGAAGTCTTATAATACTTTTTGGCTAATGACCATCCATCCTATCATTACATACTAGAAATTACTTGGATGATTTGGGTCAATAACTCAATTCTTATGATATATCTCAAGAAGCAACTGAAAAAAGAGTAGTTTGACCTGGAGTTAATGCCCGTTACTATCCTTTTTTAAATATCAGACAAGAGAGCCACTGGAGATAGTTGATATCTTGATCCACTGGACACAGATATCTAGAACATAAAGAAGCAATAGAAGATGGAGATAATCAAACCCTGTCTTTCTTTTCAATCTCAGAGTATAATTTTTTTTTCATTATACTTCAGTAATTCATCAAGTCAATATTCCAAACTGTTTTGTCTTCTGAATAACTTAGCAGAAGGTTTGATTTCATAAAATATTGCAACAAGATTACATCATTGCGAATTGTATTGACAGAGAGTGTCAAAGATATAATGCGCCAACTTTTACAATGCTAGTAACCTGTCCCAAAACCTCCAAAATATCATGGTCTTTTGCAAAACACGTGCTTTAGAGGGGCTAGTGGAGATATAATGAACATGGAGGGATAGATGAAGGAAAGTAAGCTGTTGGTTTGAAGGGGAAATTGACAACAGGTCTAGGTGTAGGACTAGCAGCAAGCACAAAGGAGGCTAGGCAACAAGATTGGAAGAGGAGGTGAGCTATGCATATGATGCTAGTAGGAGGAAGAAGACAGTGAAATTATGATAAATGTAGATTGTGTCTGGAGAGGTGGAAGAGTTGCTACGTTAGTTTTTGGGAAGGGTCATTGAAGGGGCCCACAGAGTGCATAAGGGAAGGGTTGTTGCAATTAATGGGAAGAAAGAAGAAAAGAAAGAAGGATCAGTAGAACCAATTTAAGGTTTTAGATGCCCTACTACAACTGTGCTCGATGACTCCACAATGGCTGTTACATAAGCCTTAAAGCTATTGTGACAACATAAGGTTGTCGAAATGGTTGTTATAGAAGACCACAATTTGCTACATTTGTAAACTTATATAATAATCAGTCAGTGTTCATTAAGCCTGGCTTATGTAAAAGTATCATAATTAGCCAACAAGATCTCTTCTTCATTTCCCCCCTTCCAACAACATTTGTATTTTATCTCAAACAATATTGATCGTTGCTGAATTTTACAACCTGCCTTGGATTTGCAATTACTATTTTTTTCACATGGTGTTAATTATAACTGCATCAATACAAAATAAAATTTGTGAATTATGATAGAAAGTAGCCATTTGGGTTTTGCATCAGAGTTGTGCCTCTTTTCTAAAAGTTTGATAAAATAATCTGGAGTTCTAACAGATTCAGCAGAAAAAGAGCAGTGGTTGCAAACAAATGATAAATAAAGAAAAGACAGAAAATCATAGTGATGATGAAGACATAAGATTCTATTGCATAGAAACAATAGTCCTATTCAGTTTTACCTCTTTTATTTATTGTTTTCCGTTATGTGCAATATCACAATGAAATTGCATTTGGGATGAATTTCTAACCTGTACTTTTCTGAACTTGAGTTAGTTACTGATTCTTTTCTTGCTTGTACCTCAGATAGATTTATACTGGATGTTTATTATGGCATGGGATAGAATATGAGGATATGAGTTACAACAAATTCAAAAAATTATCATCTTTGCATGATCCTGATGCGGGTTCAAGAAAATACTATTAACCAACCAAACTATTTATTCATGTATTTGCTTTAGATTAATAGCTCTAGTATTCACTCTCATTTACAAAAGAAACAGCCTAACCTGTGGACAACCAAACTAATCAAATTAGATAATTGCTTGTTGCCAATGTTGGCAGAATCATTAGATCATCTTTGCAACTAGTACTAACATTTTTGTTTTCATATTTCAACTATATGCAGATCACATTTAATCCATGGGAAAAACTCGGATGATATTAATAATACTATTATAATTTTTCTTAGGATATGTGTTGTTCTACTGCAAGTGGACGGTTAAGTCGTCAAGCAATAATAATATCGATCCACAAGGAATGTTGATTAAACACTAGTTGAGTTCGCAAAGCAAGTTATTTAAACGATAAAAAATTGTGAAAACGCTTGAAAACCAGAGATTGAGAGATTGAGAGAGAGAGAGAGAGAGAGAGAGAGAGTTGAGAAGGAGTTAAGGAGAGAAAGTGAGCACAAGTGAGTGAAGAAAGAAGTTGGATTTGGGGATGATTCTAGGAATTCAGTTTCACTTGATGTTAATTAATGTCCCTATGCATTGTTTATCTCCTTATCTCCATGCTTACACGGATTCTAACCAAATTATCGGTACGACCTAGTGAAGATTGCACCAAAGAGTTTACACCAATTTCCAACGCTATTAATTAAGAAATAACTCTAAAAAGTTCAGTTAAAGGGATACCCTTTGTTATTAAGGCCCCCGGTCATACAATCTCTAGAGTTTTCTCATTTATTTCCTAACGTTAGATTAATGCTATTAAATGAAGAGGTAACATAGAATGTCAGGCTAAAAGAATACCCTCTGTCACTAAGAGCCCCTGGGTATACAATCTCTAGATTACACAAGTAGCTTCCTAACATTAAAATGGGAAAAACTCATTAAACTCTAATTAGTTAATCTCTTGTAGAAAATTGACCCCTGTTTCAAGATGATACTCTAGAAAGTCTGGATAAAGAAATACCCTTTGTCACGAGTCCCCCGGTTATACAATCCAAAGCATCTTCTCTACATGGTAATAAATTCTTTACATCTAAATGCATTTATCGCACACACATTTTGTCAAACATGAACAAGGCATAACACAAAATAACAAGTCATAAACATATCATTGAACATGGAAATGAGCAATTACACAACTCATACATCAACATCATATCATAATTACTCCCTACATCTTAGAACTGGAGAATCTTCTATATAACATAGGAAATACAACTGAGAGACAAAAAAAAAAACATTTTACAATCCAAAACACGAAATTGAGAAGAGAGAAATGCTTATCAATGCGTCGTTGGTCTTCTTGGATGAAGTCCTAGCTCAGATGGTGGACGGATCATCGTGGCAGCTCTTGGATGAGGTTCTAGGATTTTCCTAAGGGGAGAACCCTTTCCCAAGGAAAGGGGTAGAGCCCCAAACTCAAGATACTCTAAAAAGGGGAGAAAATCCTCTTTTATAGTTGGTGACATGACCCCAACCCTACACCACATGACCGTGCTTAAGGGGCACGACCATGGCTGTAAGCCACGGGTAAGTTGACACAGCTGTGTCTGAGGGGTACGACCATGGCATGTAAGTCACAGGTAAGTTGACACGACCGTGCCTCTTGGCACGACCTACCCATGGAGTCTGTTGGGATCGTCCCTTAGACACACGACCTCGGCGTTGGGCCTGCCGGCCATGCGTTTGGCCACGACCGTGTCGTGGGTTATGCTGGACACGACTCTAGGAACTCCAGGGAGACACGACCATGTTTGATGAGGCATGACCATGTCAGTGATAAACACGACCGTGCCTAAAGAGGCAAGGCCTTGCCTTGTTGCTTTTCTCTAAAGTTGCTTTAATGTTTGTTTTTGCTATGTTTTCGCTCCAAAATACATCTTGTTGAAGAAAATACACAAAGAATAGATCTTCGAACAAAAAGATATTGATATAAATGAAGTAGGGTGCGATAACGTAAATCATGTTCATGAAACACAAGTAAATGTGTGTTACACAATGTATAAAAATATATATAATCTACGCACATCACACCCAGACTTAAACTTAGGGATGACAATTTCACCCGAATCCAATGGAGGATTCGATATCCGACCTGAATGGAGGAGGGCAAGGTTCTAAAATTCGCTAGGCGCTAGTCGGGCGCTAGACCAGCTCCTAGTGCCTAGGCTGCCTAGGCGGGGACTAGGCGTTACTAGGCGGATTCTACGGTATCAACATAAATTACATAATAAATCACATTCTATAACTCCAACACAATAAATCAAAATTAAAATGAGTTTAAAATTACACAACTAATAAAATATTATAAATTTATTCCACTTTTTCT
>JBBMJZ010027071.1:0-10378 GCA_037833815.1 Zingiber zerumbet
TTCCCCCCTTTGGCCGTCACCTAGGGCAGAGGTGCGGCGGTGCTCGGGTGCTCAAAGTTGTCTTCACCCTAAGAGGGCAGCGACGAGGGAAAAGAAAATGAACCCGGCACCTTAAGGAGATCGGCCCATGTTGCTAGAAGGTGAGGGAGATGTTCGGCGTGGAGAAGAGATGAGACGAGGAAGAAGCTTCGGCGCCACACAGAGGAGAAGAGAAGTGATCGGCGCAGAATGAGGGAAGAAGAAAAGAGGGGGAACAGTTATGGCACGGGAGAGGAAAAGAAGAAAAGAAAAAGAAAATAGAAAAGAAAATTCAACTTTTCCTCATTAAAATAGGGTAGCCTAATCAGGCTTTTCCAGGCTCCGTTTTTATCCCGTAACCTGAGTCATACGAGCTCCAAAAAATTCCAGAAAATTTCTAAAAATTCTGGAAAATTCCCTTATGGTTATTGGCCATTTTCCGGTATTTTACACCTTCAACTCCTCAAAAATTTTCTTTGGTGACCGAAGACGGTTCAGTTGGAGCGTCCATCCAGAAACTTCATTATTGCATAAAGTGTTAGGGTTTTCTTCAATTGGTAGAATGCATTCTTACACGATTGATTTAAAATCAAATACAAGTAGAAATTATGTGCACTAAAAAGAAAAGGATGCAATTCCTACACACATGATGTGTGATATGTACTAGAAAAAAATATCAAAAGTAACAGAGAATGAATCAAAAGATGTGTCACATTCTATAAAATCGGACCTAATTACCTCCATGGAATTTTCTAAGAATTCAGAAGAAGTATTGTCCATACCATCCTGAAAGTACCTAGACGCTCTAGAACATTGAATGTGGCATCATCTTGGTCAAATAAAAGATCTGGCTCTGGATCAAGTACAATCAACGGAAGTGATTCTTGAGTCTCCCCTACACTTTCATCGTCACTAAGTACAATAACTGGCTCGACTGGCTCAACTGGTGGTAGAATAGACAAAGGAAATGATTCTTAGGTCTCCCCTACACTTCCATCATTATCTCCTATACCTACAACATCAAGAATATTTGGAACAATAATATCATCAACAAAAATATTATCAGGATCATACTACAACATCATGATATAAAAAACTAGAAGAGTCTTGTAGAGTAGTAGAAACAAAGTTAGAAATATCACAAAATCTACAATCTATCTCCTCGGGAATTAATGTAGTAGGTTGATCTGATAGCAATGGTAATTGAGTCAATGAATGTGTTCTTTCCTGAAACTGTGTTTCTTGTTGTTACAAAAATTATTATAATTATTCCCTAAAATTTTGCTTAGTTCTATGGTGCTGAAAGTAAGACTGGTAAAATTGGAGTCACTCAAAAATTCCTTGTTGTGTGTTCCCATACCTGAATCCTGTAAATGAATTATACCTATCTTGTTGATGAGTCTGATAATACTGAGGATTAAGCTGCTAATACTAGATCCTGGTCGGGAATACACTAGCAAAGGAATAAACATCTTTAGCAATCATTGTTCTAATCCCATACTACTGATAATTAGTAGCCATAATCTCACTAAGTTATCAGGCCTGAGTAGATGTCTTGTTAACTAGAACCCCTCCACTAGCTATATCAACCATACTCCTATCTATGGGAAGCAATCCCTCATAGAAGTATATAATCAGTAGTTGATCACGTATCTGGTGCTGAGGGCAACTAGTAACAAGTACTTTAAATCTCTCCTAATATTCTTGAAATGGTTCTCCTGTGAATTGTTGGGCACCACAAATACTCCTCCAAATAGCTACAGCCCTAGAAGAAGGAAAGAACCTTGCTAGAAATAATCTCTTCATCTTGATCCAGCTGGTGATAGAGTTGGATGGAAGACAAAACAACCAATCTTTTACTGAATCTCCTACTAAAAATGGAAATGCTCAAAGTCTAACATCATCTCCTGATATGCCTAGTGAGTTCCATATAGAGCACGCCATATCCAATTCTTGCAAATGTCTATTGGGATCCTCACCAGAAAATCCATGAAACTTCGGTAAAAGATGATCAATTTTCCATAACTCAAAGTCTGCCTCTAAATCAGAATAACTAATGCAGAATGAATCAATTAAAAAATTTGGTAGCCAAAGCTCTTTAAGAGTCTTTTTAGTGTTGTTCTCCATGATACTTAACAAATCTAAGGTCCTGATCACACTGAAGCTCTGAAACTATTGATAACACACAGAAGAGATTTCCTAGTCTTACTTGAAACACACATGCAAATACAATCAAAAGACACAAGAAAATATACAAGATAAAAAAGCGTGCATAAAAGAGATGAAATAATTAAACCCTAATAATGTTTATGAATATTTTTGCAAGAAAACAGAAATAAGAGAGAAAATAGAAAAAAATAATCCTAAGATCACCAAACACTACTACTTTTCCCCGGTAATGGCGCCAATTTTTAATAATGTTTTTTTCCATGAAATGATATCAAAAAAATTTAAGTGTTGAACCCCTCTATCTACACTAATGCAATATAAAAATAACTCAGGTCGTCTCCTAACCAATGCAACGATAGGATGGTAATCTAGGATCGTATGTTATTTCTATTTTCAGGGTTTTTAATATGAAGATGGGGGTTTTCGATTTTGATTCTAAATCTAAAAAATTAAAAGTAGAATAAGTAGGAAACTAATCTAATGCTGAAATAAAATCCAACTAAGTGCTAACAATTAATCCACAATGCATTGTCACTCTACGTTAAAGATTAAACATCAATACAATTAAACTAAGAAATGAAATGACAAAGATTTAAATGAAACCTAATCTAATAAATGAAAGATAATGCAAGCGATGAAAACTAAGTCTAACCTAATTATAATTGCAGAAATTAAAAGGGCAACTTGAAGTAAAGCCTTAACGAAACTAGCATATAACAAAACCTAAAGCATGTAACAAAACCTAAACTAATCTATCCTAATTGCATTCAATCAAAACTAGAACTAAACGAAATTGAAAAAACAAGACAAAGCAAGAATTAAACAAACTAAAATGCATCAAATTGAACCTAACTATTGGTTGAAGCAATTCATCGAACATGTTGTGTGTGTGAAACTAATTAAGCATAGTAGGTGCAATTCAAACATGGAAAATCAAGTTCAATACAAGCATTCAACCACAAAACATCAACACAAGTAAATTGACAAAATTAATAAACATTAACATGAATAAAACTAAGTTACTACTCCACAATTCACAAATCAACTTTAATTCCAAAAACAACCCTCGTCGTCACACGAAGGCCCAGAAATTGAACCCCGAACTCTGGTGAATAATAGTTCACTGCAATAACGATGATGTGAATCTTCCAACGAAAAATCCCTCTGTTGGAAGTTGACTGGAAATGGTGGAATGGACTACTGCCTTCTTCTCCTTGCTTTGCCCCCTAAACCCTAAGAGGTGGAGCTGCCCGAAGGAAGCTGGACAGTGGAGATCACACCGGAGAACCCCTCCAGCAAGGTGGATGCTCATTGCCATTGCCATCACTTGTAGCTTCCGCCAAGGATGCTTGCTGTTGTCACCGATTGGAATCTAGAAGAAGAGATATAGACTATGGATGGTCGGCCGGCAGCAATGAAGGTAAGGGAAGAGCCACCGACCAGTGGGGAAAAAGGTAGAAGAAGTGGCCAGAGTCGGCGCTGGTGTGGTTTTGTTGTGAAACCTAGTGAAGACGTGAGGAAGAAAAAAAAAACCTTGTCTCTGTTCGAGCTCCGGAGAATAAGAGGAAAGGAAAGTTTTTTTACTTTGATCTGAGTCGTCGATATTTGTGAACGAGATGGATGAAGATCTGGCCATTTGATCTAGCTGATGAAGAGATGAGTGGTCTAGATCTAATTACCTTCTTGCTTAGATCCAATCGTCCATATCATTTTAGATCTGTATCAAGGGCAGGATGCTTAGATCTGAATAAAGGAATAAGTTCTCTCTTGATCTAGATCAACGATTCACACTGATTTTGCTTGATCTTTCCCATTGACATCCAAATCAAACCAAATTCGGTCCAGCTCGACCTTAATCCATGACTCTTTGATTTCCAACAAAATCATAATAAAAACATGGGATTAAATTCCATAATTTGTAGGAAATTTATAATTAAGTTCAAAATAAATTTATACTCACAACATATAATATAAACACAAAATTAAGAATGCGAGAAGGTAAAAGTTACCATGAATAAGGGCCACAATAATAGATAAAAATGCTAGTTATCAGACACTTATTCATTTTGATGAAATTATAGCAAATAGGCTTTCTTTATTAAGATAAATTTATCTATCTAGATTACATTTTTGTATGTGTAGATCTAATTTTTGAGCTAGATACATTATTGTGTGTCTATATCTGGCTGTGAACCTAAATTTTCATTGAATAGATATATAAATTGTTGCCTCTTTTGAGTGTACGTTCCGATATAGCTCGGCATGGCCTTATGATACTTGTTTAACTTTGAGTATATAAGGTAACTATCCTTCTATATGGAATGTAACCTCCTAAGGGAGAACAATTCTATGTATGGATAAGTCTATCAGTCTACCTAATGTGCTTCCCCTAATCATATACTACACAAGTGACCTACATAATCTAGAGACGTACACCCAGGGGAGACCTTATGATAGGAGGTACTCTACTAAAAACCCGAACTCTCTAAGTTACTTCTTTATTTAATGACATACTTGGTTACTGGCAAGGGAAGTACACTGATACTCCATCACAGGGTGGTAATCGGCAATCATTTAGACTGTCTTACAAACATACAAGTTGAGAAATAGGAATGGGTGAATTCATAGTACAACATTCACCATTATAATGAAACCAACGGCCTTGAACATCTTCTTAATTAAGGACTTCCTCAGTTATCTTTCTTTTCTTTTCTTTTCACATCTTAGTTGAAAACCTCAAAACAAATGATTCCCGATTCCATCTAGCTAAATTCAAAGTATAAATATAATTACATTTCATCCTCAGTTCTCATGGGATCAACTTATATAACTTTTATTACTTGACAATGACTGTGCGCTTGCGGTTTCACATCACTAGCCTTAAGGTCGGTTACGACGGTGATGCACGAATGTGTCGACAGCTATAGAGAGGATGCTTCATCAGAAAGAGAAGAGTAGACAATAACCTAAGGTCATTGGAAGGCGCATAATGTTAAAGGCAACATGTGTGCAGCGGTGTTGCGGTGAAATGCGGCAACACAACGGTGGCTACTTAGGAGAGGACTCGTAGCATCTGCTATTGATGTGAGCTGGTGCAGAGGAGAGGTAGCGATGGTTGGTTGGATGATGAAGGGAAATAGTGCATGTGCATGTAGTGATCCGGTGGTGTGGCGATTGGCTTCAAATCGGAGGTGGGAAAAAGGGGGAAATGGCACAACTAGATGCCAGTGGTGATGAGGAATGTTGGCGAGGAAGAGTGGCGCTGATGGTGAGCTCATGGGCAACCAGCTCGACGGCAGCATTGCGCGTGTGCGATGAAGTGGTCGACGAATTACGGATCAGGAAAGTAATGGAAAAAGGAGTGAGATAAAGATGTAGGTTTATATATATATAATTATTTATAATCTTAGATTAATAAAATCAATCAACTCCCAACTTAATTGATATTCCAATCCAGTTTTCTCATACCCTAATAAATCTACCTCTTAAAATATCTCATTCAAGCTCGGAAAAAATTCTAAAAAATTTCTAAAAATTCTCAGAAATTTTTATAAGCTTATTTCTTTAATAACACTTTTCACATTTAATTGTTGTATTTTATAATTATTTTGGATGTGTCAACTAGTTTTGGATCTCCCCTTGAATCATTTAACTTGTGTTTTCTGTTAAGTTGTTGATTATGTTTAGATTTGTTATTATTTTTATTAATTAGTTTCATATTTAAAAGACACTTGATTATAACTTGGTTTATAGAATTTAAGTTTTAAATTTGACTTAGACTTTTAACCCAAGCCTGGATTTTGTATGTTGATAAAATTATTAATATTTTTTTCTAGTTTATCAATTTTATCTTTCTGAAGCTTATTTTGTTTTTCTAATTTTATAAAACTTAAAGATAAATTTTTAAACATTGAAAAATTATTAAATGATTTTGAATTATTTGAATTAATTGATTTGTTTAAGTGAGCATGCATATCTAATTTTTTTGGAGAATTTAAACTTGAGCAATAGTGATTGTCTAAGTTACTAACATGTGTAGAAAATAATAGGATTTTCGTGTGCTATAAACTTACTAACCTTTGCTCCCCCTAGATCCTTGGGTTTTCTTTCTGGGCATTGATATTTGTAGTGACCCATCTGTTTAGACTTGAAACATTTGATGTGCTCCTTCCCTGGTATAAGTTTCTCCTTTGTGCCCGGTTGTGTGGATCGACTCTTATAAGTGGGACACTTTCTTTGGTAATGTCCTCTTTCATTGCATTTGAAATATATTATATAATCTTTAAATTTTGAATTTACAAGTTTACCTTTTGAGTCCTCATTAGAATTTTCTTCCTTGTCCATCGTCGTCTCAGATTCAGACTCTAACTTTCGTTCTGACTCAGAGTTAAATCCTTCTACCTCCACAATAGCAATGAGTACCATGAATCTGGTCTGGTCTAGTTCTTTTGAGTTTGATTATGATGATGATTTTTGGTATTTATACTCAAATTCGAGCTCGAGTTCGACTTGATCTTCCAGTTGTGATAGAACCTCGTGAAGTTCATTTAGCCAAGTCCTAAAGTCGAAGGCAAATTTAAACTCTCCAATCCTATATATAGTTTTATTAGGTAATAATTCTAAAATTAAACTAATTACCTTTTGGTTTTCTTCTGAATTTTAGGTAGATCTCTTCAACGCTATGCCACAGTCGAAGTCACCCATCATAATAAAGCACTCCATCTGATGCTTCCATATTTTGAAGTAGTCCATTTCATATGGTGGAGGTTCATGAATATTTCATCCTTCTTGATAGGACACTGATATACTTGCATGAGATATAGACAATAAACAATTTCTAAGACTTTATCTTGGGATTAGTAACGTGGAAGAAAATAAAGTGAAAAGAAAGACTTGAGTGGTGATGCACCAATTTCGAGTATTCAGCAAAAAACTAAAACAAAAAGCTTATCTAAAGAAGTGATTGTAACAATTCAGATTTAATTCAAAAGGCAATAAAATCAACAAAAAAACAAGACAAAAATTAAGAGAAACTCTCTACTCGATTGGTGGTTGTACTAATTCAGAGCAACCTTGCTCTAATACCACTTGTAGGATCGGTACACACGTGAGAAGGGGTGAATCAAGTATATTTTAAAAATGATTATCTTTTTAAAATATAGTGTACAGTGAAAAAAATAAAAACAATTAAGTAAAGAAAAATAGAATTTGAACACAAGGAGTTACTTGATTCAGAGCCTTCAGCAACTCCTACTCCAAGACCCAAGATCTCTCAGATTGTATCGACGAGCAATCTACTATAAACCTCTTCTAGAACCACTGAAAGAGGGAATCTAATACAAGTACAAAAAATAGGAAAGTATAATAGCCTACAATTTGCTTTTACAAGTATGAAGGATGTACAAAAATATTAAATCATTGCCAATACTTTAGAAATATAGAATCTGAATGGGCTAGTATGTCAGTGTTAATCTGTTGGTAGTGGTTGGATATCTTAGAGCAGTAATACAGTAGTAGAGTGCAGTCGAAGTAGCAAAAGAGTCGTTGAAGCTCGTAATTGAGTTAATTTCAAGTTTTGGTTGAATAGCTCTTTTAAAGAATGTTGGAGGCGCCTCCAAGCTCATCCGAGGTGCCTCCAGCCTCAAAAATATCCCAAAAGTCTCGAACTCAATTACTTTCACTAACTTTGATTTCTATCTATAGAAGGGCGCCTCCAAGCTCTCTAAGGCACCTCTAATACCTCCAAGATGCCTCGGCACCATAAAATTCTATCCGTCACTCTTATCTACTTAAGGGTGCCTCCAACTTGTCTAGGGTGCCTCTAATGGTCGATCTAAGGTGCCTCCAAGCAACTTTGAGGCGCCTTGAATACTGTTCATCCAAGGCTGGTTTTTGCTACTTCAACCCTATAAAATACGTTAGTCCAAAAATAAAGTGTAGCATGTAAAATAAAGTTAGCACAATATAGAAAAGTATTATTAATTAGATCTTATCTTTCCAAGACTAGAATCTAGTCATGATCTCAGCTTAGACTTTCAAAATGGATCTAACCTAGACCAGTGCCTAAAGTCCCTAAATGGGACTCGTCCTCACTAGATTACTCTCATCCAGTGCTTACCTTCACTTACCTACCAAACATTTGGTCCTCCAAACCTATTTGGACATTCTCTGGGTCTACTTAGTGTTTGATCAATCTGATCTACTAAGACTTACCTACAACACTGGGTTAGCACAATAGATATAAAATATTAAGGTAAAATAATGTTAGCAGTATTAAGAATTTGCTAGTCTAATCGACCGTACGTGATCGATCGAAAATTAGTCGGTCACGCATGCTTAGAGTTTACTCCTCCAAGACTTCTCATTACCTAGGGTTGCACCCCCTTAAGGTTGTCTGACTTCACTCACCGGGACTTCTATTACTTGAATTCACTCACCAAGACTCTCATCACCGAGCTTCAATCACTAGGGTCTAGCTTCACTCACTAGGACTTTCATTGTCTGCCTTTACTCACTAGGACTTTCATCACCTAGGTTCACTCACTAGGGCCTTGCTTTACTCACCATGACTTCCACCACCTAGCTTCACTTACTAGGGTCTGGCTTCACTCACCAAAACTTCAACCACCTAGCTTCACTCACTAGGACTTAACTTCACTCACCAGGACTTCTCCTTGCCTAAGCTCTAGTTAGGACTAGTCACTTAGTAGACTTTGTTGGTGCGGTTAGCACTAACGAACGATCTAACTCAGGTTTTGATGAAGATAAAGTAGATTAGTTAGATTTGTTGTGATCTAACACTTTGATTGAGTGTGTAGGAGAAGTCTAGATAGGTCAATGAGCTGACTGGATATTTGACACGAAGCCCAACTAAATCGACGGACCGACCAAATAGCTGGGACAAAGCCTAGCTAGGTCGACGGGCCGACCAGATAACTAGCACGAAGCCCTGCTAGGTCGATAGGCAGACCGGATAACTGGCATAAAGTTTAACTAGGTCAATGGGCTGACTAGATAGATAGCACAAAGTCTGGAGAGATCAACGGGCTGACCGGATGTATGGCAAGTAAGTTAAGGTAAGTCACTGGAGGAGACTGACTTGGTGAGGACGTATTCCCAATTTGGAAACTTAGGTGTCGATCCAACTTAGAACCATTTCAGACATCTAAGTTGAGATCGTGACTAGATTCTGGTCTCAGGGAGACAGAATCTAATTACTACTCTATTTGAATATAATTGTTCTAACACTTTATTTTACAGGGTAGTATAGCTTTTATTTTGCCTCAAACTTACATTTTCTTGCAAGAAAATGAGTTTCTGGAAAATGGTGGTACGGGCGCCCGGAAGGGATCCGAGCACCTGGAGTTGGTCTAGGCGCCCAGAAGGCAAATCCTATCCTGACAGCTAGGAGCACGCTGATTGGTTTGACGACGTCACGGTCCAGGCACCTGGAGCACTCCTATAAAAGGAGCCTTCCTGCAGAGCTATAAAAAACAACTTCTTCTTCGACTGCTTGGTTGCACTCTACTCCGCGACGCTACGAGGCTCCTACGACAACCTTCGATTCAAATTCTTTTTCTATATTGTCAGTATTGCTTTAATTATTCTTGTAGTTAAATTTGTAATATCTTGTGAATTATTAGTGATTACCTAACGAAAGTGCTCGACGAGTGCGGGTCCTAGAGTAGGAGTCGACGAAGGCTCCGAACCAAGTAAAATTGGTTTGTGTTAGCGTTGTGCTTTTTATTTTTCGCGACGTACTATAATTGATTTTTGAATTCTTAAGGATTGTTATTCACCCCCCCCCCTCCTCTAGCGAACTCTATGATCCAACAAGTGGTATCAGAGTAGGCACTACTCTGATTTGGTACAACCACCAGTCAGGCAAAAGGGGTGAAATTCTTTTTCATTTTTTTCAGTTTTAATTTTTTGATATAATACAAACTAGTATCATTACCTTTTGGGAATTTTTTTGTAGCAAATTAAACTAAATTGGTGCAACACTAATTCAATCTTAAATTTCCTTTTTTTCTTCCACACTACTAATCCAAGACTAAGTCTTGGGATTTTTTTTCTCTTGTTTCTTTGTGTGCAAGAATTATGGCCCAAATCGAAGGTTTCAGCACCGTTCGTCCCAAATCGAAGAATTATTTTAACTTAAAAATTGTTTTTTAACTTTAAAAATTATTTA
>JBBMJZ010027104.1:0-10376 GCA_037833815.1 Zingiber zerumbet
TCTTTATGTGAAATAGACGTCTCAACGAATCATTGTCTTCAAGGGCATACTTGGTCAACATCATGTTTCAAGCTGAAATAAAAATCTTTCTCTTTATCAAAATCATATATACATGAGGCAAAATCTTTATTGAACTCTTTAAACTGAGAAAAAACTTCACTCAAATATATTGTGGCATTTTGATAAATGTGACAAGTATAGGGATATACTCGATGCTGGTACATGCTAGATCACATTTTGTAAACATGCACAGTGGGAAATAAAATAATAATAATTCCTAATTATTACATCACACACACCACACGCATATAAGGATACAACATTCCAAATTCGACCGCATAATTAAAATTTTACGGAAAGTAAATTTACGCTAGGTGTATCTTATGGATAACCTGTAACGAGAAGGACATCAACCATAGTGATGTTGTCAAACCTCACCTCTATTCATATCTACGTCGAGCTTCTCAAGACAACTCCTTGAGTACAAGCCTCTCCTTTGGAAGTCACTAGCCACGAGCGAAGAAGAGAAGCACATAAGGGAGATATTTTCTCCCTTGTGGTGGTCACGACAACAAGAGAGAGAGACCTCTTGTTGGCGGTGGAAGAGAGAGGAGAGGGAGAGGAGGATTGAGTTTTCAAAAGCTAATCAACCAAATAATAAAACTTGTTACTAATTTTCTCCCAATTATATCTATATATAATCTTCTTTAATGAGTTGGATTAGAAAGCCCAAATCCAACCCATTATCTCTTAACTAAAAATTAACTCATTAACCCCTTGATTTAGCCCACAATTAAACCAAGTTGGTTTATGACTAATTCATAATTAAATCAAATATGATTCAACTCTATCATAAGAGATGTAGCCCATCCGCGCTTCCATCATGATAAATATTTTCATATTTGTCTTATGTATAGTCCAACCAAACATTTATCTCTTGATTTAAGAATCCTATTCTTTAACTTGTTTTACGTTTCTTAGAGACTCATTAATGTGTGTGACCCAATAGGTTCCTGATTCATCTCAGTCGTCCATAATTAACTACTTAATTATAGAACGATCATTAGTGACACCTAGTAGTACATTATGATACCCAAGTAGTCAAAAAATCATAGTTGATCTTAGAACTAATTCTAAACTCTTCAGTAGCTATAGTGAGTCATGTCTTGTTCCTTTCACTAGCCTTATACCCACTTGGTTCAGAACATGGTCTATGTGTCTATCCCCACTTGACTAACTACGTCACACTTAGCCCAAGTAATACTTCCTCGTTCTACGGATTCAAATTATTTATACATTTGTATAAGAGTCTTGTACTCTTAACATGTGATGCTTTGACCAAATACTTGGAGTAATAATCCTAACAAGTAGTCATAGGGTATACGTCTTCTCGCTAAGAACAGTGAATCCTCTGTGGATTATCCAAACATCTTTGGGTATTTTTGACTTATACCGAATCATCTCAGGTCCACACCTTAATGAGATACTTGCTTAAGATGTCAAAGTATAAGTCTCTATGACCAAGATGACTTTTATATCTCAAGTCGAAGGAAACTTGCACTCGAGCTACAGTAAGAGTTTCACAGACATATCTATATATACAAATAACCATATGAAGTCTTACAGCGAGTCATTTTAATGAACTAATTATCATAACTAGCATCCACGCTTAACTCTCGACATCCCAATATCTTCAGTCAGTGAGAAAATAGCTGCTTGGTGAACTAAGGAGTATAACTCGTGCTAGTCTTACAGAATTGAAGATGTCTGAATGCATCAATTCGACGACTAGGGAAATTCCATTACGTTCATAATTACACATGTAGAGATAATCACTAGTTGTGATCCAATCATAATTTCTCTCATGCTACGAATTGTATTATGGATATTCAGTAAATAAGTTTAAGACAATCAAATATATAACATGCATTCAAATAGTGAATCTATATTTAGTAAAAATCGTAAAGTGATTGCCTTAGGACATCCCTCAAAAACTAACAATAGATACACAAGTGATGATGTGTTACAGGCCATCTGGAAGCTAAAGTCTTTGTCATTACTGCACCTTTATCTATAAGCATAGTTGTTGGTTTTTTCTTACACATAGCTTTGGTAAATGTATCAAACAACCACTCAGACGTCAAAGAGGTTTCATTATATAATAAAGCTGCACAAAAAATTATAGATTGTTGATGATGATTAACACCTACAAATAACGCAATTGGACGACCTTCATTGTTCTTCCAATAGGCTGTGTCAAAGCAAACAACACCTCTAAAATTATCATAATCAACTCTCATATTAGCATCACACTAAAAAATATTAGTTATCAAATTATCTTCATCAACTTGAATATCATAAAAAGAAATTAGGATCATCGAACTGCATTTTCTATAAATATTCCAATATGCCTCTTGTATCCCCAATTCTCATATTTCTTGTTCTTTTGGATCACAAATAGTTTTATAATCTTCAGGAATAAAACATAAATTCTTCCTCCCACCTACTTGTCTTACTATAAGATCATGAGATGTTTTTAGAGGGATTCTCACATCACTTGTCATCTCAATTTGCATCAGCATAGAAGAGGCATATTTCTATGATATCTGTTGAGGTGAGTTTTGTTTAGACTTGAAAGATAATAATTATGTTCTTTAACAAATTGCTCCACACTCAAGTTGTCATTTTTTTTATAACTAATCTTCATTTTAGCCTCATAACCAAGCTTTGTTTTAGGACGACTTAATTTCACATAAACATCTCATTTGTCCTTTTCCCTTTCACCTTGCGCACTACAACAAAAAATCATGTCAACTAATTTATTCGATTTATCATTGTGTCTTTTACTCCTTATGTCAAATCCAACTTGTTTAGCATATTTCAAATAAAATTCATATGCATCATCTTCTGTCTTAAATTTCATACCTATTTTTAACATCAATTCTTCTGTGATAGATGGGTGAGAACTCATCAATAACATGGTAGAGTTTATACCCGATTTATCTTTTTCATTGTTATTACCCTCATCAATAACATCAAACTGATCATCCCAATACTCTTGTTTGCATCAAAAATTCAACCAAAGGCAACTCATAGATTCAACCAACAACTCTATGATAATTACTTTGATCTTGAAAAAAAAACCAAGAAATGCATATTTATAATATTAGGTGCAAAAAGAACTTATGCGACAACAAGAAAATGGAATTGGAGCAACCACCAAAGCAAGAATATATCATAGACTCCAATTTCTCTCATTAACTATAGATGTCTTAGTCAAAGAAAACATATTTTACAACATTGAGGAGTTCAAGTAGCCCCCTTTTTTTTGTCTGAGATCTAGATATTTGGTAAAGCAACCCAAGAAAAATTTGTCAAGAAAACAGTCACATAGGAAATTAACAATCCCTATACATGATTTTGTATATTCATAATATGCTAGGTTTCTAATTTTTCAGAAATTTGAGTATTCTCTTGTTTGGAAATGAACACATATTCAATAGAACTTGCTTATAGAATACCTAATTCCTAAATTTGAGGCATAGGCCCATTCTATTAATCCTTCTAAGTTCTAACTCATCCTAAATAAAAGCCCTAAAATGCTGCTCCAAAATAATCCCATACTTGCTAGTTGTTGCGACGGAGCTATGACAATGGTAGACCTCGAAGATGCGACGATAGCCGTCAGAGCTGCAGTGATGACGACAGAGGAGCATGATGGAGATGGCAAAGCTAGCGCTACTAGTGATCTTTGACGAAGGGAGGGGATGATGCTAGAGCTGCTGTTGTTGACGAAGGGAGGGGATGGAGCTGGAGCTGCTAGTGATCGTTGACAGAGGGAGTCATCAGTTTTGGGAGGAAAGATTTTAGGGCAAAGCACAGGTTTTGTTTTCGGCTAGTGCCATGCGTTTTGCACGCGTGTTTTGACTATTCAATTTTTTGTTGTTTAGGGAATGTGATATGGGGATAGAAGCTTTTCAGGATAAGAGATTCAAACTATCATACTAAAAACCCTTGATATTTTTTGGTACATGATTAATAATTAATAATTAAAAAATATCTTAAAATATCATTTACATATAAAATTTTGTATATACATTCGACCATAGATACCATAGACACCACATGTGACATTATTACATGTAAAAATTAAATAACTATCAATTTAACTACCATTCTAGCACAATAACACTCAATAATATTTATATTTTTTATAACAAAAATGAAAAAGTATAAAATTTATATTAACACAATAATAATAATTGCATTCAACCTAAAATGTCCCATTGGTTCACAAGATGACTTAGTTTAAAGGCCAACAAAGTAGTGACGTGGCAGAAACTATTGAAACATTTGATTCAAATATGAATAACAGAAACAATCTTCTAAATACCTATTGATTTCGCATAATATTAAGTAATAGACATCCAAAAATTTATCATTTTGAAGGAAAAAATAACATAATATTATTGATAAAAATAACTTAAAATAATTAAATAAACATTTAAATAGTCACATAATCCTAATTGATGAAAATAATATAAATTATAAAATAGTCCAAAAGGTAATAAAAAGGATTAAAAATCTTCCTAGCCTCTAAAAAGTTTTAAACGACGTTTTTTGGTTAGAAACTTGACTGTTATGAGTTTCACTATATAATAAACTGTAGATCTTTAAACAAGTTTCGATTTGTTATATTATAGATCTTGTTGTTCAGTCCAAGTTAAAGTTATGGCTACTTAAACTTTCTACCGATCCTACTCCGATTCTACTCCAATCTTGCTCTGATCTTATCCATCCTGCTCTGATCCCATCGTTCTTGCTTCAATTCCACTAAAAAAAAACAATCCTTCACAATCCAAGATTGATTCGATGTTCTAGATTATAGGATCGTACGATTCTACAATCTATGATTTTGTAAACATATCTCCCACCTTTTTTTTTTACATGCCAATGTAAAGAACTCTCATTAGGGATGCTCTAACATTTATGAGTAAATTTAGTATCAAGTTTCATAAAAATTTATTTATATTTATTCAATATTAATATCAATTAAATAAATAATTTTAAATTACATGAATAAATTTGAATTTATATCTATTCATAGTTTGTTAACTTTAATGAAGAAAGATGATGAATAATTTGTGGATAATATTTGTGAACAGTGTTATGAATAAAATTTATCAATTATATTTGTTAATAAATATCATTTTAAATTTGTAAAATAAAAAATGACATAACTATTCTCCAATTTTATTCATCTCCTATTTAAGTCCTAAATTGATTGGGTGCATTATAGCGCTAGGAATCACTAATTACTATAATGCACCAATTAAGATGAAAAAAATATAAGAAATATAATATGATAATAAATTATTACTATGTTGGGAAGGGTAATTGTATATGTGGCACCCTCTTAATAAAAAAAATCAAAATGACTATCATTTTGATAATTTTAAAAAACATCCTTTTGACTTTTGTCTAATAAATACATGAATTTACCATATCAAACTCACTAATCAATTAAATAAACTTAAAAATATAAATATTAAACAATGAAAAAACTTCGAAACTCAATAACATTTAAATAAATTAAATTTAATCAAATTCATTTGGGGAAAAAAAAACTAACCTTCTTAGATAAATTCAAACAATATAAAACTTGGAAGCAGTGGACAGCTTACTGTCCGCGTGACTCTTTTGAATCTCGGGTTGACGTGAACGAAGGCACGAGCCAAATCGTGTGGACGTCGATCGGATTGGGGGATCAACTCCGCCCTCCCACCGCAGGTTTCCGCCTTCTTCTTCCGAATCCCACCGCGGCGAAAGCCACCACTTGCTTCCCATCTCCTTCTCCGATCTCCTTGGCCATGGCCTGCTTGAGCTCCACGGCTAGCTGCTTCGCCGGGCGCTTCAAGCTCCGCCACCTCTCCCCCACTCTGTCCTCCATTTCCTCCTTCCCTGGCGCTCGTTCTGTGACCGTCGCGGCCATTTCTCCAAAGTTAGAGCATCTGCGATGCGAGCTGGATGCAGTGTCCGCGGCGACGAAAGAGTGCTCCGTGGAGGAGACCATTTCGGAGCAGGATGTCGGCACGCCGCCTTCGAAGGAAGAGAAGAGGATCTCCGGGATCCACGTGCCCCGGCAGAAGTACATCTCCATCAACAAGGTCGACCTCCTTGATGCTATTCTCTCCATGTTCCGGACGAAGAAGGAAATTGAGGAGTTCAAGCGCTTGGCCATGTAAGTTTTCTTGCGAAAGGCATCTTGGTTTCGTTGCTACTTATGATCCTAAAACAGATTATAGAAGTTTATCAATTGTATAAGTTGGCTCTAGTCATTAATTGGCTATTCAGCAGGCGGTTAATACTTAATATTACTTGCAGCACTGCCATTGGCTGAGTCTGAGATACTAGAATTGCTATGCTTGCGCATGTACTTATTTTCTCAGTACTTGGAAGTAGATTTATAATTTAATTGGTGATACTTATTTGAGTCTTAAGTTTATAATTTTGGAAGATCTAGTGCTGACTATAGTAGAACAAACAAGGTTAGTCCTAAAATGATCTTATAAGAATTTGTTTTATGTGCTTTACCAGTCATTTTTTCCTGCTTGATTCTCCTTTTATAAAAAGTACATAGCGTTCATACATTTCACGATGCATTTTCGTTCATAAAACTTGTAATAGTCTTGCAGATTAAATTTATAATTTTCAAACTTCAAGTCTTGCTTAGATTTGTGGAATTCCTTTGTTTCCTTGTTAATTTTCAATATCATTGCCCATTTATATATTATCTTATTTGTTCCCATCTTCAGGTGCTTGGACTCTATCCTTCATGCTGAACATAAAGCTATGCTTGAGGAGATGAGGGCTTGTTACTCGGGTGCTTCTTCACAAGATAAGCATGCACATGAGGGCTCTTGCTCTTCAATCAAAGCAGAGGATGTATCTAGAAAGAAAAATGCTCCTTCTGAGTTTTCTGGTCATAAGGGAGCAAATGGTTCCAGAAATGACAAAGTTGACAAATGGTTATATCTTAGTGACAGTTTGGACTTATGGAAACTATTTGGACAGTCTGCTGTGGTCTCTTTCCCTGAGTCAAGGTTAGTTTTCCTTCTTCTCGAGTCAAGTTCAGTTACATTGTTTTGTCTTACATCTACAGTATACAACGTGATTGAAATAAGGATGTTCTCAGATTCTGGAAAGTGTGTTTTTTTTTAAAAAAAATTGGAAGAAGTTTGAAGTACATATTGGGAGGAGTAATTTGAAAGTCACATAAGAGGTTATAGTGCATATTCTCAATCACCCATTGCTGTTGTTTGATTAGTATACTTTCCTGTTTGATTGCACACATGACAGTTTCAACTATGCATGTTCTAGTAGAATTCTTTATAACTTATGTTTATATTGCTTAAACCATACCTGTATCTACAGAAGAACCAGACTTTACATTCAATATTTTCTTGAGGCAGTCACAGGAACGTATCAAAATTCTATATGCTCATAGCTGTTTAGGTGGATCTTCTGCTCCTAATTACTTTACAATTTGTTATGAAATGCAGGGCTACCATTGCAAAAAAATTTCAGCGCTCTTTTATGAAACTTCTTCGAGATGCTCAATTTGAAGAATTATCAATAGAAGATTTACTATTGGCTGATGCATTAAACACTGACTATCTTTTGAGGCTTCCAATATTTGTTGACTGGAAGAAAACATTTGATTCAAATGCTATAATATTCAAGTGAGGTTCTTAATCGATTAATCCTATTCTTAGCCATATAAAATTTGTCTTTACTCCTCTTTAGCGGTACATCTAAATGGCCTACAGACTGCTAATGATATGATCTTATATAGAATTCAATGGAAAATGGAGGGACAAAAGCTATCTACTAGACCAAGAATAATCATGATACATGGTGTGTTATTGTAGTCCTCTGGACCATGATAATCAAGCTATGGGTGTATCTCTAGTGTTTATATTATTTATATCCTAACAAGCAGCTGTTTAGTGTATTGTTCAGACTAAATTAATTGTATTTTTAATACTATAACAGAAGCAACAACCCAAGCCTTATCCCACTAGATGGGGTTGGCTAAATTTGTATTTTTTTTATAATAGATATCAAATTTGATATCTTTTCCATCATAGGATCATCTTTACTATTTGTTGGATTAGTTGAAAAAATACATTGAAATTTTAGTTGGCTAGCCAAAATTATGATGTTTGGTGAGTGACATGGTGCCTTTGAATTAGTTCCATCTTTCCATTATCCGTGTGCTTCACTCTCTTTAGGCGTGGATATACAACTGAGAGGCAGCAGGGATTACTTATAGTTGAAAAATTGGATTATTTGCAATCAAAGCTCTTGGATTCAATTTTCTCTAGTCTATCAAAACCAATGAAGAAAATTGGAAGATGGATTAATGAGGTTAGTTAATTTTTGGTTCTCTATTTGTTCTTTGTTGTTCTAGTTTATTATTGATTTGACTAGTCATAATGAGCCTTTGATGTTTGTTTGGCTTTGACATTAATGCTTGCAATTCATTCAAGGACTGCTCAATCCTATATATATATTTTCAATTTCCTTTTTCAGAGAACTTGTTTTCCTCCCAATCTTAGTATGTGAATAATGATGATAATTATGCTCAGTCCTTTTGATCGCATGACTTTTACATAACCATTGGTAGATATCACTTTTGTGAACAAAAGTTCAATATTTATGCTCGGTCCTAAAAAAAATTAAGTTGCTTTGAAAAATGTTTTTACACGTCGTAGGGTAACTTCAATTAGCTTTTTGCAAAGTTATAACCTGACTTATGATTTTCTCTGTAATATTATTATTATCTATTATATTACAAGTTGGTCGTGGAAGGTCCTTCCACAGCTACTAAAAAGCCTTTTATTTATCCAGGACTTGAGCATTTATTTTAAATTTTTACTATAAATATTCAATGAAGTTCCTCAACATCCTAAATTCTATCAAATCATGCAATAGGGATGCCATAGAAACTTGCACCTATCATTTAAATATGCAAGTTTGATGACAATAACTTCCATTATACTGAGTCAAATAATGAAAAAGCAGATATCCACTTCAGATGATGGACGTGGAAACCAGCATTTGGTGATACTGATTTCTGGAATCTAATTTTTGGAATTTGTTCTAAGATGCAATTTTAAAATACCAAAAAATGCACAAATTATGTCGGAATCTGATGAGATCTCAGTTGGTCTATGGTTTGATTTTTTTTTTTTTTGGTTTCAAAATCTATTATTTTACCTTTATTCTTTCCACTTATTGTTCTCTTTTATTTTTTCTCATCCACGCTCACAAATTTTGACACTGTTAGTGCGAGCTTGTTATTGTGGTGGTCACTTCTGCTTGCATCTTTACCATATCTAAGTCCAACTCTACATGACATTGAGTGATTATGTTTCTTTTAGAGAACAGACTTAAGCCTAGTTTTAGTTATTTTTCCGTGATCCTATTCTACATGGTAGGCTACCATCTTGAAGTGAGCAATTAAAGTGTAGTTAATAATAAAACAAGTGAAAATAAGTTAAGATAGTAGGGATATTTTGAAACAACCAAGTGTGAGGAATAAATGTATATTAACAAAATTCTGTTTGATATAAATAAAAAATTATTTATATTTTCTAAGTAGATAATCTATTTATCCTGCCTCATGCGGGTATCACGGTTTGTGTTACTCCTAATTGAATGACATAATATGAAACCATCTTAAACTAAAGTGAATGGACAATATACCCTTCCAACTGTGGGTTTGATTTCTTCCTATTGAGGCAGAAATTCCTATTATCAGTGGTTTCACCTATTCTTCTCAGTCCACTTACACACAACTTTAATTTCTAGTAAAAATGCTAAATCAGGTATAGACTCAAATTTAATTACACTGATGGCATGTAAGCTTATGTAATGGGAATGGGGTAAGGATACTAATGAATCCTAGTACTCTAGTTTGAATTATTTGTAGCGCTACATGTATCAAAGTGTTACACCAATGGTCTTGCTTACTTCCTTGCTTGGTTGGTTAATCTTATATTAAGAGTGATTTTGCCTTTGGCTTAGAAAGCCTCAAGATATTTATATAAAATTTTAAAGTTTTTTATATGTATTTATAGGTAGGTAGAAGATATGGTAGTTATCAACATTTGAAATCTTGATTGGGACATACTAGGCGTGCTGGATGCTAGTGGGTGTGCGAAACCTTAGAAAAAGGAAAGGGGAAAATTGGAGGTAAAGGGAGGATTTGCAATGTAAATTGCTGAAGCTTTGCTTCATTGACGATAGGCCATTCATTGATCATGAAACTCCTCCTCTGCCAGTGACTCTTAGATGGATGAAGCGAGGGG
>JBBMJZ010027120.1:0-10375 GCA_037833815.1 Zingiber zerumbet
AAAATTTTATTTTACCCAGTTTTCCGCACAGTAGTTTCAGCAGTTATTGTACACGATCCGCCTCACAGCCTAGTACCAAGGAGGTGGGTCGTTACATTTCAACTACTCCACTGTTGCCGCCAAGCCCATTAGTTCCCTTCCCTAGCACGACAACAAATGAATCTAAAGCCCTAAGCTCCCCCCCCTAGAGACCAAATCCCCTGTTTCATAAAAAAGTGGACCAAGGGATGGACCGTTTGCAATTGCGACCGGATCGTGGTTGCGATCCGACTGCAATTGGTTGTGATCCCTTCTTGAGTTCACCATCCCCCCGCTTATAGTTTGGGTCAGGGCGGATGGCTGGAAGCCACCAGCGATGGGCAAGTGGCCAGGCTAGCTGGTGCCGAGCCGGGGACGGCCTCCGGCTATCCGTCCCGAACCAAACTATAACCTGGGGTGGACGGTGAACACATAAAGGGATCACAATCTGCATTGGGATTTCACCTCTCACCATCTAATCTGATCACATAGTTGTTGGGACTAGAGACCATCTTTCATTGCTAGCTGTGAACCTTTGTTGGAATCCCTTTGTTTTCCAAATTGGCGAGATCTCTTAATCCTTTTTGTTTTTTAGATCTTTGTTGATATTAACTTTCTCATCGTTGTAATTAGGGTGGTAGCTAGGTGCAAGAATTTGCCATCCTCTAGGTTTGGATAGGTCCTTATGATCTGAATCTTGAGTTCTAATGATGTACATCTTGCAACATGAAATGAGACCCAATTTTCATTAATTTTTTATCTAAAACTAAACAAGGTTAAATTGCAAATGAGTGTCTCATACGAGATGATCAAAGTGATGATAATACAAGAGGATATAACATTGTTCAGAGACATTGTTCCTATGATGCATTGACAACAAGATCCTATAATCTATCATCCTCCATGTTCGGGTAAAGGATGTCTTGTTTTCTCTTCTCCTTGCTCGAATAGGTTTCTTATGATTGAATCTTCAGTTCTAATGATGTATATGTTGGAATGTGATGGTCAGCTAAGGCAAAAGGGGTGAATAGGCAGCATTAAATTTTTTTTAATCTTCCAAGCACAAGCCTCACACACAAATACAAGTTTAAATTGCATGTGTGATGCAACAGAAATAAATAAGCTAAATGCATAGCACATTAGCAAGAGAATTTAACATTGTTTAGAGTCTTGCTTTTACTCAACGGCCTATGATGGGGTGGCAAAAAAGGTCCAGAATTTGTCATCCTCCATGTTTCAAGTAAGCATGTCTCCGTTCCTCTTCTTGTTGCTTGGATGAGCTTCTTTTAATTTGACTCTTGGGTTCTAATGATACATATGTTGGAAAGTTATGGTTCAACTAAAGAAGGTGAATGAATTACATGATTTTCAACAATTCTTGCAAGCACAAAACTCAAATATAAGGTTGAATTGCAAGTGGGTGTGTGATGATCAAATTGATAATAGTGAAGAGGAAACAAGTAACTGAAAGACAATATAAAGTTGTTTAGAAATCCTTCGCCTATATTACGGTCCGTGATGTGCCTAATGCATCAGTTTTCAATGATCAATTAATCCACATCTTTAAATGAGACAATGGGATAAGCATCTACTAGTATGAATGATACGTTGCTAAAATCCCTCACAACGACAAGCTTTAGATCATCTTTGGTGCAACCCTCAACTAGATTCCCTCCACTTGAGCAAACCCTTGAGCTAAACTTGTTGTTAGATCAAGAAACCCATAGGGTAGAAACCCTCTACCCAAGCACAACATTGACTCATGCTCACATCCTGCAACCATCCAAGGTTGCCTCAAACAAGCTCCTGTTGTTACAATAATCCTTCTAGCTAATGATTACAATACAGGAAATACAACCATTTCTAGACCCCCTTTAGAAGCACAAAAGCTCTCAACAAGAAAAAGCTCATACTCACATAAATAAATGCAATGAAAGAATAGGAAAAGAAGTGATTATTGAGAGCTCGATAGTTGAGAAAGCTTGAGTCTTGTCAAGGCTCTTGGATTGCTTTGAGCACTTTATGAATAAACCACAACCAAATGAAAATGTACTAAATGGTGGTTCTATACCACAAGTTCTTTATGAACTTATATATCTAATGCTCCAACACTCACATAGTTAATTTATACCCCAGTTGACTAGAATTTTGATTCAATTGATTGGACCACTTCAAAATGAACCTTGGATTCCGATGGCTATATTTTCAATCAACTTAAATGAAATAATGATCGTATTGAATGCTCATAACTCCAATCGATTGAAAAGTCTTTTAGTACATTGTTGCTTAAACAAAAATATTCTATTTGCCCAACCCACAACCCTTCCAAACTTGAAACTCATACAATATGAATGGCTTGCATCTAGTCGACTATTTTTGCTAGTCAATTCATAATTATCTGGGAAGTCCAAATTTACACACAACTCGTCAAAAGTTGCATAACGCCCACACTTGAATTAATCAACAAACATGATTTGAAAACACCTAAAAGTAATGAGGCGTTATCATACAAGCGCTACATAATCAACCCTCTGCCTAAACAATGACAACATCATTACAAAAACATCTGATAACAAAACCAAGATTGCGTTGCACACAAAATATACGGGCATAATCTTTGAGTTCACCTCAAGCTTGAGGACCATCTACAAGCCTAATGCCCTTTCTAGCTCCTCACTAGCTCCAAGGAATCATTCATCCTCCAAGCTTGATCTCCAATATTTAGTCTTGTACAACAAATCCTACAGACTTGATGCACCACATTAAATAGACATCTAACTTAATTTGGATTGTCAAAGCATAGGTTATATTCTCAAAATATCAAAACACTTTGGTTAAAACCAACCACAAGTGAGACTATTGTCTCAATAGCATGTAGGGTGATTCGATGTGCAATAGATAGAGTGGTGGTATACTAGTTGGATTGTGAGTTGTGGTTAGCTGTTGAAGTGTCGTTTAATCTAGATTATATCCTATCCTTAATCTTTTTGGTATGTTTTAAATTATTTGTGATAGAATCAATCTTTTAATAGGATTTCTTACTAATGTCATTTAGGGTAGCAACTAAGGTATTTTCTTTAGCTTGGAGTTGTGGATGCTTAATCCTATCATGGAATGCATCTCCATTTGAGTCTGTAATTAATTTTTGAGATGGATCTTTTGTGCGATTTTGTAATTTAATGTGTGATGTTGCGGTTCATAATTTGCAAGGATTGGGGAAATCAATTAGATTACCCCTTGTTAATGTGGGTCGAGAGCTAGGTAAATTTTTTTGTTATGACTAGTAATTCATGACATAGAGTCAAAAATAATAGTCGTTCTCATTCACATTTTCCATATTTAATTTCTATTAGAGTATCAAGGTTCTTTTGGGACAATTGCATGTAAAATGAAGTTTCATCCTCAAGGTGTTTTGGGGATAGTGGCATGTGATGTCAAGCTTCATTTTTGAGGTTGAATAAATGTGCTTTTTCTCTCTTATTTACAATTCTTTATGCCTGAAATAAAATATGAGAAAAACTATTTAGTTTAATATGTTGCTACAATTGTTCTTTAAAGGAGATTAAAATGATGCTTAATTAATGGATTCTAAATGAACTAAATGTTACATTTTAACTATTTGGGTAAATAATGTTAACATTCCATGTTACTTCCACATCTGATATTACTTTCGTCTTACATGCTATTAATTAGATCTACCAACTTCTAATACATTATTAAAATAGAAAAACTTTTCCAAAATAGTGACAAGGCTCACTCAACTAATTATACCTTAAATGTGAAATTAACAATAAAGAGAATAAATGACTATTTTAAATACTGAATAAAAAAAAAGGCAGCCTGGTGCAAGAAGCTCCCGCCATGCGGGATCCCGAGGAAGGATCCATTGTAGGCAACCTTACCCTGCTTTTTACAAGAGGTTGTTTCCAGAATTTGAACTCATGACCTTTTGGTCACATGGCAACAACTTTACCGTTGCGCCAAGGCTCCCCTTCTATTTTAAACATTGAATAAATGCTAAAAATGTTTTCTATGAATTTAGACATGATGAGAGCTCCTAGTTGCCCACAAACTACCAAACAACATTCCTTACATGATATGCGATATAACTATCTACTAGTGAGGATCGTAACCCACATGTTATATGACACTAATATATATTACCAATAGGCATAGCTCCAGTGATTCACTTAATAAATTCATTGCAGGGTTAAAGATGGTTTGGGTAGAGCAGTGAAAAGATGGTGAGCCTAACCTTCTTAAACAAACAAAAACAAGATTTGTAATATGAATGTGCTCGTGTCTGATGATTTGCATCAAGTATATGATCACAACATAATAAATTAATTGAAACAAGTCACACTAACACATGGATGTAATAAGGTTCAGAGACTTTGTTTCCACCACAAGAATCCTACTGTAAATCTATGGCTAAGGAGATGCTTTCTTTAATGACGTGTGGTATTCATCTACATATAAGAATCCACAACCTTTTGTTGCATCTATGGCTAAGGAGATGCTTGAAAATTTGAACAATACTGGGACAGTCTATGTTGCTTGATGAAAGCTACTGTTGTGCTTCATGTGGAAAGGTATCAGGAATAATGAGATGCTGGAAGAGGCAAACTTATGGTAGCAAAAGATGCTCGTTGAGTGGATGTTCTTTGTTATCGAATATTTTTAAGCTGCCGACTTCTGGATGTCACTCCAGGTTTCAAAGAGTTGCACCAAATTGTTGAGGAAGCAAAGGCAATGCTAGAAACAATAGCTGGTCACATGGATGGCATGTCTGTAAAGATGACCCACGGCATTGCCAACATGTTCTCTATTAACAGAGACGTCGAGAAGATTTGCTTCACTACAATAGAGAAAGCAGATGAATGATTGAGTTTGAGATCAAATGGGCACAAACACTTATTTCCTGCAGCCTATAGGATCCAATTTGAAGAAATAAATGTTGTTGGAGATTGTCGTTGTTGATCAAACAGTTAAGTCTGATCAACCAACTCAACGATGAGTCGATTGTTAGAATTTGAGGGATGTCCTAAGGCAATCACCTTACGATTTTTTCTATTTATTTGATAAGTATAGATTCACTATTTGAGTGTATAATATATGTTTGATTGTCTTAAACTCATTTATTGAATGCCTATAATATAATTCATAGCATGAGAGAATTTGTGATTGGATCGCAACTAGTGATTATCTCTACAAGTGCAATTATGAATATATTGAAATTTCCCTAGTCGTCGAATTGATGCATTCGGACATCATCAATTTTGTAAGACTAGCACGGGTTATACTCCTTGGTTCGGCCAAGCAGTTGTTTTCTGGCTGAAGACATTGGGATGTCGAGAGTTAAATGTGGATGTTGGTTATGGTAACTTGTTCATTGGAGTGACTCGCTATAAGACTTCATATGCTTCTCTACATATATAGATATCTGTGAAGTTCTTACTGCAACACGAGTGCAAGTTTCCTTCGACTTGAGGTATATAAGTCATATTGGTCACGGAGACTTATACTTTGACATCTTAAGCAAGCATCTTATTGAGGTGTGGACCCGGGATGATTGGGTATAAGTTGAAGTGTCCGAAGGTGTTTGGATAGCCAACAAAGGATTCACCGCTCCTTGCGAGGAGACGTATACCCTATGGTCACTCGTTAAGATTATTACTCAAAGTTTTTGGCCAAAGCATCACATGTTAAGAGTGCGAGACTCTTGTACACATCAACGAGTAATTTGAATCCACAAAACAAGGAAGTATTACTTGGGTTAGGCGTGATGTAGTCAACTTAGTGAGACAAGACACATAGACCATGTCCTGAACCAATTAAGTATAAGACGAGTGAAAGGAACGAGGTACGACTCACTGTAACTGCTGAAGGGTTTAGAATTAATTCTAAGATCAACTATGATTTTTCGGCTAATTGGGGATTATGATGTACTACTAGGTGTCACTCATGATCGTTCTATAATTAAATAGTTAATTATGGACAGCCAAAATAAACCGGGAACCTATTGAGTCACACGCACTAACGAGTCTCTAAAAGACGTAAAACAAGTTAAAGAATATGATTCTTAAATCAAGAGATAATGTTTGGTTGGACCGTACATAAGACAAATATGGAAATATTTGTCGCAATGGAAGCACGAATGAGTCACATCTCTTATGGAAGAGTTGGACCATACATAAACCAACTTGGTTTAGTTGTGAACCAAACCAAGGGATTAATGGGCTAATTTTTTGTTAAAGGATAATGGGTTAGATTTGGGCTTTCTAATCCAACTCATTAATGAGGGATATATATTGATATGGTTCAAGAGAAGATTATACACATGAGATCATTAATTAGCTTGTAAGGTTTTTAGAAAACCTTAACCAAATTTCTCTTCTCCTCTCCCTCTCCCCTCTCTCTTTGTCACCGCCAACAAGGGGAAGCTCTTCCCACTCAACTATGTAAGAGCCTTGAAATAATTATTTGACCTTAATGTTACAAGAGGCAAATGTGGCATATATTAATTACCAAATGACCAAAAAAAACATGGAATTTATGTATTATGTGAGTTATGAGTCATTTTTTAGGTAGGCTAGAATAACAACTCTTACAAATACTTGGTATATACTGCAACATTGAGTCCTTGTTCTAGAGCAAATTATTTATCTATTAGTAGTTAGATCGCTACTAAGTAAAAAAAGAAAAGAGAGGAAGAACCTTTGTGAACCAAGTTCAATATTTGATATAGAGAGTTTATCTATGTCACTAAATGTCAAGTCTTTGTTCTTCTCTAGTGTTCCACCAGTCCAATTGACAGGAACCAAGACACCAAAAGCAAGAACAGTTATAGGCGCAAATATTTTCAACCTGCAGAAGAATAAGACTATAGATAAATATTGGTGAGAAGCAGAATTCTAACTTTAACATAATACCTAGAGCAACATAGAATCCTAAATTAAAATGCACTAGAAAGCAACATATTGTTAGAGTTTTTTGTGACTAGAGATATTAGTTATATGTGTTTTAGGATTAATTTCACATCCAGTATTATGGTGGTAGAGTACCATTTTGAGGCTTATATGTAAAAGGTAATATAGCAGGTAATAGGTGTCTCTTATTAAATAATATAAAATTTCCTCTCGCTCAATTTAGTATCTACTAGAGGCATTAGATTAATAGGGCTATTGCTCTAAGTTGTCACATTAGTTCTAGATTTAATTTGACCATGAGCCTGCGAATAGCCATGTAACAATTACCTCATTAAAAAAGTAAACATTTCTTTTTTTTTTAATTCTAGATGGTATCATAGCCCTTTCTAAAGTTAGAAATTTCCAAAGAGATGTTCCCCGATGGGGGAAGGCTGCTACTCTCTCTCTCTCTCTCTCCGACACAAGTTTAGCACAACCCAGATGTGTGAATTCACTGGAACAATAGACTTCCCTCCTAGTCTATGATATTTATCCATCTTGAACATCATACATGGGCCTTTGAAGGCTTTGCCTATTCTAGATCAATCTTCTCTCCCATGGACCTTCCCTTATGCATATGAGCAGCAGAAAAAGAAAGCAATCTCCATTCAAGATTCCATCCATGCAACTGGCTACCAATACCCGTTGTACATAATTGTTTGCCACCTCCACCTAAGTGAGCATGTCTCATCCGACGCTTGAGCCTCCACTACATATGGAAGCTATCACAGAGCCCTCCTACTCCTAATAGAAACTAGTAGATCCAACCTCACCTTTTTTTTATCCTTCCTTGTCATGTGAGGTGCTCGTCTTTGGATGCTCTCAAACATGTGGAGATCATGCAAGATCAAAAGATAACAACTCTCCATTTGAAGATCTAAAAGCAATACCAAAACCATTCAAATGGGAGTAGCTATGTTCGCACCAATTGTAGCTTCAACCTGTTAATTTTGTTGTTGTCATTCTTTTCCAGCATCGCTAGCTAATCGAAGAGCCCTTCCACCTATTGTAGTCTATTGGATGTTATTCCAACTAATTGCATCTTGTATCAGTAGGGTTCATCTTCCCTTCCCTTTGGAATGAGTGAAACAGTTAAAGGAATTTGTTGAAGGGAGTAAGGAGTTTATGCACGAGAACATAGTAGGATAATTTGTGGGCAAAATCTATACGGGTGGAGTGGACAAATCTTTGCCAATGTTGTTATAATCCTTATTTGAGGATTCTTGCAGTGTTTACAAGCTATTGCATTGAGGCATGATGAAATGGGTATGTTAGGGAAGGATGGTATGCACTAAGGGGTGAAGCCTAGATCTGAGTTGTGCGAACTTAAAAAGGAAGATTTGGGTAATGATTGGTGTGTGAGTTATGGAAATAAGAAGATGGTGGTTCTATGTTGCCAATGAGACACCAAGAGTTGCTAGTCTTATGGCTGTATCTTGGTTGTTGAGCTGAGAGATTATATTGGCTTAAGGTAGCTTGAGGGAGGATAGAGTTGAGTTATACCTACTGATTCTTATGGAGAACCCCAATACCCTGTTGACTCTTTTGCTTGCCTTATGTAATTTTACTGTTTTCGATAGTTTTCCTTTGTTCATACATCATATTGTTATACATGTGGATTACATCCAAATTACTTGTGTTGTTTAACATGATAGTCTTATATGTTGATATCATTCTGTGTGCCTTTTATGTAAGTAATTAGGATAAGCAGTTCTGAAGTATAACATGATTTAGTGATGGTAGGCACTGAGAATTGCAAATAATGAGAATCCTTTTGTAACACCCCAAAATTTAAAAGTCCCCGTAAACCACATGCATAAAAATATTAAATATGCTAAATTGATTTAATTAAATGATTTTAATAAATGATGATATTTGAAAATGATTATATGATTAATTGTGTAACTTTGCATGATTTCAAAGTTGAAGATTTTTAGGTGAATATTCGATGCTTGGTCGAGGAAAGAAGATCAAGGACGATTAAGATAAAAATATATATTTTTAAAATATTTCTTTTTTTAGAACCGGAAATATGATTAATTAAGGTTGAAACTTTCTAAAATTTATAGATTTTATATATATTTACAAACCAAGAGTTTTTAAGTTTGAGAAGCCGAATTTTGATAAAATAGAGGACTTTAACTTTTTAATTACCCATAATTTCGAAATTTATATATATTAAACATAATATCATATTAAATGGGCCTAATTAACTTAAGTTTACATGGGTTAGTGAGTCTAGACTTGCATTAAACATAAAAGACTTAAACCTTAACTTAGATGACGATATTTTTGGAAAAAAAAAAAATAGAAAAGAGAATCTAGGGTTCTTAGAGGGAGGCGGTAGTCGTGACCCTTGCTGCAGATTTCAGGGGGGAAAATCATATGTTTTGAGAGGAGAAAGCAAAGCCAAGTCGATCCCTGTTCATCCTCTCTGTCTCATCATGCCGATATTCGAATTTCGAGCATTTTAAACCCAAAGGCACATTTTAAACCCTTCTTTTTGCACCATTCAAATCATAGTATGTATGTTTATCGTGTTTATGCATGAAAATATGTGGAATCACATTTTTGTTGAGTAAAAATTATGTTTCTTGAAGTTCTTGAGTTTTCTTGAAAGATTCTTGAGTTTTCTTGATTGTTTGATGAAGTTTATGATTGCATGGGACGTTGCTGCCATTAGAGGGGTTCAGGACTGAGAGGAGCCACGGACACTATGGCTCGGCCAAGGGCAGTTTCGATCCAGGTGGGTTGCAGCAGCCTCCTAGTGTCTGAATCATTCTTAGGATGTTAGTAAAGGTTTGGTTGTATCTCAGTTCGAGTCAGGGAAAAAGTTATTAAAGTTTGAGTCGGTAAGAGTCTAAAACGGGTAAGTTGAGAAGTGACTAAGTAAAGTTATGTCTCGAGAAAAGGTTAGAAGTCATGGTAATGTCCCGAGTAACCATAATAAGTGCTTGAAAGGTTATATGAAAAATTTTAAAAGTTTCAAAGTCATGTGTTAACAGTATGAAATGTACCGATGCATGCTTATTTTATGAAAATGATGAAAAAGGTAATTTCTTTTTAGAAAGGAAACGATAAATATTTTTGAGAACTGTGACAAAGGGGATGTGTGAGGAAACCGTCGAAAACCAAGCGGTAAACTTATAAAAAAATGATTAATGGGAATATCGAGAGGGGAAAGGCTCCAGAGAGAGTCCGGTTATGGGAAAAGGCCCCAGAGGGAGCCCAGTATTGGATTATCATATATAGCCCAAGGGATGCAATGAAGAAGTGATCATTGAACTCCGATGAACTTACAAAATGATTAATGGGAATACTGCGAGGGAAAAGGTCCCAGAGGGAGCCTGGTTATGAGAAAAGGCTCCAGAGGGAGCCCAATATCAAAT